>JALPQI010010947.1:0-42822 GCA_025490895.1 Thaumatotibia leucotreta
CTTGCGGACAAAAAAATAAGAAGATTGTAATGAAAATGTCGTAGTATATGGCACACAGTTTTGCTGGACACAATTCATGGAAATGTCATCTTTCTTTCACCCTAAATACGGATGTTTTTTCCATCAAGTGTTGCAGATGGGCGGATTTTTATTTTGTTGTAGTTTTTTAAAATTTTCCGAATTTGGACTTTCTTTACATTTTTTCTATTCAGAATCACGAGCTCTTTCGATCCTGATAGAAATAAAAGGGTCCCAAAAAATTTTTATTGAGTTACTACTTTTCATACACATTCTTCGACCGTAAACTCAGTGGAAGACAAAAAAAATATGAAATTCTAGGGACACTTTTTTGTGCTAATGAAGATCGAAAGAGCTCGCGATTAAAATAGAAAAAAATATGAAAAGAATTGAAGAATTTGGAAAATTTGTAAAATCTACAACAAAATAAAAATCCGCCCAAATACGACCTCAAGCTCGTATCTGCAACGTATAGCGAGTGTATACGTCATTCATTCAGTAAGTTAATATTTCAGACGTGAACAATCCTTACACTGCACAATGCACATGCAAATTTGCCGCATGCGTTTGAATAGCAACGAAACAATATCCTGACCTGATTAGGTGACAATATTGATGCCGATATTAATCATGTCATGTAGCGTACGGACTATGACATGCAATTCCGGGATTCATTTGTATGCAATCACGGGATTTGACATTATAAGATCCCGGGATTGCATGTCATAGTACGGACAGTTAGCGGCAAATTTCAAATAGGCATCAGTGGAATCGATATTAAGTACTTATTTTTATGATTGAATGAATAAATAATTTATTTATTATAAATATTGGATGTTGGATGTCCGAGGCGGGAATCGAACCCACGTGCTCAGCTTTCGCGGCTGATGCCTGTACCGCTCGGCCACTCGGTCTTCCGAACTAACAGAGACCGAGTGGCCGAGCGATACAAATACTTAAGTTACATAAAAACTGAGAGGGACAACAAAAATGGCCCCACTCCTAAAAGGCTCACATTTAATCGAAACAGAATAATTAAATCCTTTTACATAACAAATACAAATCAAAACGAGATTAGAAAAAACCTGGGAATCCACATGTTCTTATCATATGCTATTATCAAAGGAAATAACACATTCTCATGATTTTTTTGATAACAATTTCATAATGAACGAAATTCTCATGCACTCCATCAATATGGGTATCTTCATGTCACAGAAAGATTGGGGCAGATAAGATAATATGTTATTTAGGTGCTTTTGACCAGAAATGATGTTCTAGATACTGAGTATCTGAATTATTTGCAAAACTGTTAAGATAAATTGTTTGTCTCCGTCGCTTATATACCTATTTAAAAAAAAAATTAGTTTAATTCTACATACTCTGAATGTGCTATCTTATTGTTTACATTTTTCTTCAAATTTTATAAAACTACTTTAACAAAGATGTGAAGTTTTAAAATAAAAGTTTTTAATAGTAATCCCATTTTTATGGTAGCAAGGATTCAGTATATAATAATATATAATACTTGTCACTTTTATTTTACGTAGCAATAGTCTATCGCAAAAGGGTTGATTAAAAAAAATTTACATCATGATTTTTGTTTTGATTAAGACCTTAAGGCACTGGTCTCACCGTGAGCTACTAAGCTATGAACTATCGGCTATAAACACGAACAAAAGATACGTACTGCCGTGTAAATAAAAGAGATACGACGATACTCGCCCAGCGATCAGCTATCTTCGTCAGGCGAGTATCGCCGTGTGGGTCTTTTACATGGGACTGCATATCTTTTGTTCGTGTTTATAGCCGATAGTTCATAGCTTAGTAGCTCGCGGTGAGACCAGCGCCTTACTATGTACAATTTATTTGCAATTTGCAAGCAACCCATGAGTTGATTATGAATAAATCAATATCATTGATATTGATTTATGATTGATGATGTCAAATACATGATAATAATATGCAAAAAATTCAATACTTTCCTACAAACAGAAATATAAAAAATGGCGCCAATGTGAAAGCAATCAAGAAATTATGCAATTTGAATGATTGCCAATTTATTATTTATTAATATTCATCATAAATAACATAATTTGAATAAGTTCATTTTCCACCAGTTGTGTGTCTACTTCTTAAGTCAGATTTAATTGATAACACTTCTAAATCAAAAACAGTTTTAATTAATGTATTGGATTTTCATTTGAGATTTCCGGCAATATTGGTTATTGATTTAATAGATAACTGGGAAGGAAATCTTTGGACAAATATAGCAATTTTATTAACATTGCTATGCTCTATCTACTCTTTTAAGTTCTATACAAAAATTACTGTGATCTACATTTTAATAATAATTCCTTCATGTATTATGTTTATATCACAGTATATATAATTTATTTTAACTACAGTCATCATCCCTATTAAAGATATTTTTATTGTTTGCAATTATTATTGCCAGTGATTGCACCTTGTATACCTAAGGTTAAATCACTTACACACTAAGGTTATAGATAGATGAGATTATCATGGAGACAAGGCATTTTATTCAAATCATACACAGTCAGACACTAACAAATATTTCTGCAGTGCATCAGATGAAAAATAATTTCGATACAAGATACATGCAACTTGCAAGTAACCATCACATCAGGTAGGAAATAAAGACAATTCACTGTTCAGAATTTAGTGGATGAATGCAGCCATAGTTCAACTGCCGTGACTTCGGTGGCCACATTATTATGTGTTTTCCATGCGTATCTCATAATTTTTTTGGATATCTTGGTAGTTGTCAACTATGTCTACCAAGATATCTAAAAATTCATACAACTTAACAAAGGGATTTGTGTGATAAGGCTGCCACCGAAGTCACAGCTGTTGAAACGCTTTGAGAAATGCCCATAGGGTAAAGACGAGGGAGGAAGGATGCCATAGATACCCTGGCTACAGTTTCCATTCGTCCAAACTTCCTGTTACGCTTTGTGGTAAAAAAGCATTTTACAATGTAGTATGGTAAAACACAATATCTTAAAAGCTCATGATAAAAAACTATTGTCAAAAGAACATATTATTAACCTTTTATCTACGGACCCTAATATTTGCTGTTAGATTGTTTAATTTGACACCATTACAAGAGATTAACTTTAATTTGTCAGTCATGGCAACTCTGGTTAACACCCGTAGGTAAAAGGTTAAAAGTTATATTAATTAAAGTTAACACTTGTTCTGCTGAATAATATCATATTTTTGATATAATCCTAAGGTAAAGTGAAGTGGTAAAGTGTTTGAAACTTTGGAATGTAATCAATATAATCCATTTTCATAGTCTTATTTCATGAATATATTATTATTCATGATTATACAAGCCATTGAAGTAACCAAAGAAAATAGTTATAATCCAAAGATGTTGCAGAGAAACTTGAAACATAAAATCCTTTAAGTGATTCCAATGAAATGTGCAGTTTATGATGGTTAAGTACATGTTTACATTGTAAACTTGTTTGTTTACATAGTACTTGCATAACTACAGGGCGGACCAGTATCCGAGTACTCGTATATGTTAACAAACCGATATATCCGATAATACGCTGTTATGAATACAAATATAACCAAAACAAAACTTTCGCGCATCGGCTATCCTGGGATATCCTTTTGATCTATAACTACACACTATCTCTACAATTACTAGCGATGATCTTTAGATTTAGTGCTCACCTTATAAAGGAATGTGGAATGATTGTGACTGGGAGAGTTAGCCAAGGGCTGAGGCGTCACAGGCCTAGACCCTGTCAAGCATTGCTGTGACGCCGAAAGCCGCGAGCCAACGATCTTCTGACACGCTAAAACACAAAAAAACATCACTTAAAAACACTGCACGATAATTTCACACTGAACTCAATCCATTAGCAATTATAGAAATCAACACACATTCGAATTTTGCCGATTTCCTTCGATCACGTTCTTCAGCTCTTTGAATGTTGTAGCACGAGCTCCGGCGCCTTAGACTCGCTATCGGCGACATGTTTGATTTGAAAATGAGCGTTTTATCCATCGTTCCATTCAGAATTTGATTTAAATAACAAATTGTAAACGGACAGCGGCCGACGCGAATTTCAAGACAAAGCGACGTAAACTGTCAAAAATGTAAACAACGGGGAACGAATGAACGAGAAGGAACGACCGCGCGGCGGGAGGCCGGTGTTACCACTGCGCGCGTAGAATCCCCCCGCAGCCAAACTAGATCCACTGTCTCGCATTCTCATCACGCGATGCTTTACACTGTTCCTCGCAAAAAAATCTTCGATTCGATATCATTCAGTATTATGTAAGCCATTGGACGGGTTCCTTTTTTGTAAGTATACAACTCGTCCTTTATTCTAGGTTGGTATAGATGGTGCGTCTAGCTTTTCTGTCACAAAATGAAATTATATGGTTTTATATTCAGGTGGAATTGTTATGAATGCACATGTTGATAAGTCTGAATACTCTGAATATAGTTACAGTAGATTAAATGTTATTGAATAACTTGTTTTTATAATACAATAATTACTTTGTAAATATGATGCAGTGCCTCTACATGTCACCACAAAACTTGGTTTGCTACCATTTCAACCAACCATGTTCAAGTTCCAACGGATGCTATTGAGTAATGGCATAGTTAATAAACTACAATATAGGCAAAGGTCGTTGAAAACTCATGGCTGTATCATTTAATGGTGGTAATATTATCAATTATCCTACTACTGAGACTACTGAGTTGCGTGCCATCCGAAACCATTGTTGTCGCGATATCAAATGGGGACATCCTAATAAAACCCCGATGACATACGCAACACTAAAAATGCAAATGCAAACGATTTTGTTAACTGATTTACATCCAACGACACAAGTAAATAAACGGTAACAGCATTCCGATCCCCATTGTTATCAAGTCGATCGAAAACGACGGACGGTCGTGACGTCACGGTACAAAAAAGATTTCTTACCATCTTGGAACACGCGCTCAACGTTCAATCCATACGTAGCGCAGGTCTCGTAGTATGAGCATCTTCTCAGTTCATTTGACAGCTTGCGAGCGCGGTTGTCGTCCACGACGCGTGGACTACTTTCACTTATGGCATCTGAAAGAGCAACCACTCGGTTTTGTAAATGGACAGGAAACGCATGAGCAGATTCTTTGTTTTATTTAGTTTTTCATTGTCAGTTCTGGAAATCGCACGATAGTATGTCGATAATCACTGGTTAGGTGAAACATCGTGCTCGTTCCGTGTGTCGTATAAATTTACAAAGGAAACTAATGCCTCTAGTATGAATAATATTTCAGGAAAATTAATGAAGATTACTAACTGACCATTATCGGTGCCAAGAAATAATTATCTTGTTATTGTTTGTTATAAACACGTGATAATAGCGCATAAATTTTCAGCTCACCTTGTGTTCCAACTAGAATAATCGGTATCTCGGCGGAGTTTCGATAGTGAGACATTTTGTTGAAGTAGTTGGAAACTGTGTTGTAGCTGACCTCGTTGTCGAGACTAAACACGAAGATCACGGCGTCGACCCAAGCAGTAAACTGTAACAACAAAATTTCACCATAAACAAGAATAAAAACTATGAAAGACAATAACGTAGTGAAGAATTTTGTAAGGAAACACGAGTTAAAAGTTAGACAGTATTATAATTGCCAACTACCGGTTGTTACCATTATCTACCTAACTTCATTATTAAAACGTCGCATTCTTTGAAACCGCAACATACCTAGGTACCGCATTACGTAAAACCCCTAGCATGTAACCCCACTATTGCGAAATCCGAAAGAAAAAACTCACCCTAAGTCGCTGGTATAATTACGTGGGGTAATTTGACGTGGGGGATTAAAACGGAAGGGTTGCGTATTTTCAACTAGCTATATAAGAGAAAAATAATCCTAGGTATCAAGCATAAGCACCAGACAGTAAACTTTTAATGAGACTCTAATTTTAACAGAAATCGTTATTGTCTAGTCTATGTCTTATCACTATCGCACCAACCATAACACTTTGGATAATTAATACCTGAAAGGACTCGGACTAGACTCATTAGAATCGATCTTTCATGATTTGAATACAATCAATCATAATGTTCACAGCTCTCGCTCTCATATTAATAGAGTGGAAGAGACGCTATTCAATCATAAGGCAACAACAGCGATAATACAGCATCAACTTCATTGGTGAGAAAAAAAATGTGTGCTTTAGACAAAAGAAAGTGTATGGGTAACTCAGCTTCCACTTGAATGAAGAATGCGTAGGAGGGTGTCACCCCTTTCCTCTGAAGAACAATTGACGGCAGGAGGCGTCATCCGGCATACGGGAGTGTGTGATGACGACATGCAAAAACATGGCACGTCACCCTTGCCGAGGGTTGCATAAAAATATTCTGAATATTTACATGGCAACCTGGATAGAAATCTTGTAAAATATTGATTTATGATCGCTAGTTTTTTTTTCTGGGCAGGAATCTATTCAAATTTAGATTTATTGGGCGACTTATTTTGCGACAGTAATGGGTCTGAACCCAAAGGAAATTCATTTCATTAACAAAAGAGCCTGGAATATATCTAGAATAATATTTAACTTCAATGCACGTCTTTCAAAATATCGTTATCACTGATGGCAAAATACCTGAAAGCCTACGGAGATAACAAAATTAGAATAATGAGAGAGCTCGGGAAAAAAGAGGACAAATTATTAAAGTAGGTATATAATAAATTCGGCTAATTTCGTTTTATGATGCATTTGCATGTTGAAGCTAAATTTTTACCAAAAAATTAGTCATGACTACATTGAAGGTCATCGCAAATGGATTCAATACAAAAGTAAACATTGCGTAAACATGTAATTCTTCTGCATTTAAATGAGCAAACAACTTTTTTCTGCATAAACCGCAGACCGATAAAATGCATCGGATTACGTGAAAATAAAGGCAGCTCTTACCAATCCATCGCGTTTTTAATTGCCAGCGCAACACCCGGCCACTTCTGAACAAAAGCAGGGATATTGGATTTTTATTGTCTATTTTTATCGTTTTCTATGGAACTGTCAACAGTAACAGGTAAAATCACTGCGAACGGGGCAGCGCACTGGAAGCGACTGGGCGGGCGGGCGGCTTTGAGCTTAGGCGGCAAACCTCTACTATACCCGTCACCCTCTTACACCCCGGCGGCTCCAGGGGTTGAAAGAGTCGGGACATGAAAAGCTAAATGCACTTCTATGCAATACCTAGCGTAACTATATGATTTGATATGGGGATAACATGCGTGTTAATATCCAAAGATAAGTAATTTAGGGAATTGTATTATTTAGATTAAAAGAGATTTACTTATCAGTAGATTTAGTTTTTTGTCACGATACTTAAGTAGTACTCGGCCTTGTATCTGATAAATCTGATTCATCATTATGTATGTGTACATAGTTAAACAATGGGATCTTTAGCTGCACTTACAAACGTATTATTCTTCCGTTGTATTCATGCCATTCATGGTTTAAAATATATTGTAAACATGCGCGAGTTAAGTCGTAATAATTGCATGGAACGGATTTATTGATCTTTTCATGATTACACAATAGGTTGCTAGCATCTGAAATTGACATTACTTATGAAATCGATAAAACGATTGGCCTCAAGTCTAGCCTAGAATGCGAATAACCCCTTGACACCTCAACATGATTCAATAATCGTAATCGAAATCTGTTAGTAACAGCCCGGGGGTCGGGGGTAACGCTCTGTGAAGAATTACAAGCTTTCTCAGACCTTGGGCTGATACGTTTCTTATCACGGTTGAATTCCCTTATTGACAAGGTCGAACGATCAAATTTGAACGTGAAAACACGAAACTGAGGCATTTTGGTCGTAAATGAGCCGATGGTTACATTTACTGCCTTGTTCGTGATAACACTAATTGGGCGATACGGAACGAGCGAGTAACGAGGCTTTTTTATTAATTTCAAGAGTATTCGTGATCCATTTGAATATTTAAAAAGTTTTCCGTTGAAGTAATTACATTAAGTTGTCGATGTAGGAACGGTAATAGAAAAATGATGACATTTATAACATTCGAAAAACATACGCATTCTACGAGTTTCACTACACAATTTTTAAAGTAGACGTCGAAGTTCGACGCACACTTTCATCTTCGGTCGTCGGACACGGTTAGGAAGCGAAATTACAAATTACGGGGAAGTAATCGAACGTGGCCTGAGCCGTGCGTGCGTCCAGCGACGCTCTCGTTGGCAGTGGGCGGAGTCGTCGAATATTTCACTGTCTTCACGAGCACCATTGAAGACACAGTTGGCTGACCATTCGTAAAACTTACTTCAATCAGATATCATTCGATGATTGCCAATAATTTCTTGGCTTATACATCACAAAAGTTAAAACTGCTGTTAATGCCTCAATAAAACAAACTAATCCTAAGTCACATTAGCAAACCAAAAGCTTCAAAGCTAAATTAATTGCCTTGCAATCCTCCCATATGCCAATTCCTCTACCACTCATGGAAAGTTGAGAAAATAAGTTTTTGAGTTTACTAGTCATATTGGCAACATCAATATTCATGTTGTAACTTCGTATTCGCACCTCTTCGTCTTAACTTTCACAAATTGGCAAAAGACCTAGCAACAACTACGCTGATGTGTTATTCATGAACTTGTTAAAATGTAGTTCCTCAACCAATCGGCGTAACAAAATTGTTATATTACGTATGAAGTATTCTATGATATATTAGGAACACCGTAGATGTATTTGAATAATTATCAAACATAGATATATCTTGTTATTGTTCCGTTGATTAAACCCACGCCATTATCTTTTCAGGTCATTGTGCCTAATAGCGATTTTCTCGTCCGCAAATGATATCATGTCCGGTGCAATATTGGTGCAGATAAGAAACGCTTTAAACCGATGCAATATGTATATTGAAATCAAAAACATGCTTTCTCATAAACTCTGCAGCGCATATCATCACACCCAATTTACTGCTTTTGTCTCGCCATGGGTACCAAGCGTACTAGGGAACTGGTTTTCATGCCCTTACAAAGGCGAGGCGAACAAAACAACGCAAGCCTATCTATCTACATGCTTGTACGGAGCTAGTTACTTTTTTCGATGAATAGGAGAGAGAATAATGCGGTAACTCGATATCTGAACGTGACCTGTGCTGCTCTCACCTCCCTTCATTGTTAGTATATGATACTTAGGCCGGACAAAGGTTTCCGTTGCGGTCAGGTCACTTCCCTCGGCAACCCTTCACACGGAGACAAATTGTTTCAGTAAAAATCATTAATTTTAGTCTGCGTACGGTGAAAATGTTTTACAAATCGAACTACACATTGGTAGTTTATTAACCACATAACGACTTCAGACATTCGGTTGGGGCTATTAACACCGCCCATGCACACATTGCAAATTGTTTTACACAAGCAAACATATCCATTACATTATAAAGCAGCCCGCATAAAGGTCAAAATCCTTTAGAAATAATCTAACCGAGAGACGCACGAACCAAGTCGAATGTTACAGAAGACCGAGTCGAATAAGGCAACTGTCTTTTATCTTATTCAAAAGGACTCGGAACGTGACTGACATCGTTATTATGTGTTTTTATATTTAATTTGACAAAAACGTTTTGTTATTGGACATTAACGCGTAAACGAAAACAATTCCGTGTGAACATAAAGGTGCGTGCAGACCGAAAGAGCATTCGCTGTTCTAGCGCCCGTTCTAAGAAATCAACCAATCACGTTTTGTGTACCGATCGAATTTCTTAGAGTGGGAGGTTAGAACAGCGAATGCTCTTTTAGTTTGCACGCACCTTAAAAATGTGTTCAAACAGCCGAATAAAAACTAAATTATAAAAAGGCATCACGCATCAGTGATTCGGCTATGAGCGGCTCGTGTCGAAAATAAGCCTTAAGTATGCGTGAATTGACATAACTACATCCTATTTAGCTGCAACAACACCACGGGACCCGTAGCAAACAAAACTCACTACAAAATTATGACCCAATTAAAGAACCCCCTTCCAAATTAGATTGTCGACCCACTGTTTCGGTGAAAACAGAAGTAAATATGCGGTTCATGAATTACGACAGGCGAATTTAGTCTTTAATTCCACAGGGATACGTTAATCTTGAAATTAATGCGGGTAAAATTATTCCTGGTCTAATATTACGAGTCAATTTACTTCAAAGCGCCTTCTGCAACGTTCAAGTGAAAACTGGAGTTTGCAAAGTCGCCTTGGGCTAGTAAACTCCATAGAACATTGTCAAGGGAAGCAGATTGCTTTGATCATAATTAACAGAATGTCGACGGTAGTTACAAAGAAAATTAATTATGCACGGAATTACTGTGGCGGGTAAAATATTATGAAAGTCCCCATTTGAAGGGTAAAATACGACTATAGGTAACACTCGAATAGCTAACTGATTGACGTATCAATCAAAGAGCAAAAAATGAAAACAACCGTTCCACAGATAAAATATAGGGAAGATTCCGTGTATTAAGACATACATGAACAAACTATTGTCATCCTTCACCCCATCTCAAGACGTATTCCATAAGGAAAAAGAGACAAATAAAGTAGCTCTACTTGGTCGTGAACTCCATCAACGACTCCATTTTCTTGAACTATGCTACCAACCTGACTAGATAAAATGTCATTACTATTAGTGATGTCCAGTCTTCAATCGTATACTTTTATCGTCAATAATAATATTTTAACCAAATTAGGTAGCGAATACAGTAGGAATAAACCTTATTTCCTACTCAAAATCACGATCTTATTCGATCGTGATTTCAAAATCTACATTTTAGGATAAAAATAAAATCACAAAGTTAACGAAATATTTTCTTTAATTAAAATGTCATAATGAGGGTTTCCTAAAACGTATGCCACTAGTTGGCGCCACTTAGCCGTAAGGTCCCGCTAAGAAACACAATTATCTAGCCCCAAAGAAAGACTAAGTAAATGTTTTTTTTTTTTTTAAATAAAGTTTAAATTTTTTAATGTATTTTTTTTAACTCATACAAAATATTTAAACCAGAAACTATAAACATAGAATTTAGACAAGTTTCTGGACCTGCTCCTGCCCTGGTGATTTCAGAAAACTCTCATTATAACATGTTTTATGGACTTATCATTCCTTAAAGCATACCTAACAATTTTGGTATGATGGCTTCTTTATAATTAAATTAATCAGTCTACACAAGAATCACATGAGCGTCATTATTAAACTAAATTTAATTTACTTGCTGGTTGACATGACATTGGATGATTACCAAATATGGTGGGTAGTACGTCAGAATGTAATCACTTATTCGCGTACCCTTGCCTGAAACAACAGCTTAAAATTGTGCGGAGCATATTTTTGAATACTCTTTAGGGTACCAGTCGTCTACCTTTTTGATATTTTTGACCCATAATAGCCTTTGTTCAGTGTCCAGTGGAAACCTGTTGGACATTAAAAACATCGATTCATTTTTGAGTTGACTATCAATACATTTATCGATATCACGATCGGTCTCTTAAGTACCACACTATGCGATACAAATGTTTGAATCCCACTATTTATAATTACATTACGAATGTAAATACAAATGTTTTAATCACAAAACTACACATATGTATCCGACAACAAATATTGAATAAGATTTTCAGTTACTTTTACCTTAATAAGGTTCGAAATCTTAAAATTCAAGTCAAAACTAAATTGCCGGTGAAACGTAATGTCTTTATTTTGTTCATTCAGGTAACCCTGGCGGTTTTTACACCCTGGAACCACACAAGTCATCACTTTTATCACATTCCGTGCACTTATCGAACAGAAATATACATGAAAAGCTTTATTTTAATCACTTTTACTATTTGCGGTTTAGGTGCACTAGTATACACAAACAAAGATCGTTGACAGGCATTGCCGGCGTCACCCACAGATAAAATAGACTCGGTCTATCAATTTTATATGTCTATGAACCGTTCACTATTAGAATTTCAATTCTTATTTTAGGGTAAATGCGCTTTTGCGAAATCTAGAAGTATTTTTTACTGTATTAATCCATGCTTATCATCCTATGTCGAATCTATTTCTCGTTCATGCGCTCAACCTTAATACAGGGAATGTGGCCTTCGTGTTAAATCGTGATGCCATTTTAAGTTCGAAGAAATGTGAAGTGTTTCAATATAATGCTATGACACTTGTATTGTGTATGTAAATTGTAAGCAATAGTCGGCAAGGGCGCTCACCTATATTTAGGTGGTTTATGGTATTTGCCTACTTATTTCCTACAACTTTGAACTTACGTGAAATAAATAGCTTGAAAGTAAAGCTAGTTATAAGTTTTCTCAAAACAAGCAAAGATGCGTCCAATAAGGGTTCCATTACAAACTCAAAATAGGGAATATAGGGCAGGGCTGAAAGGGCCGACATAACGAAACACGTCCTCAGGGATCGAGATCCTGCCTTTCAGGGAAGGAACTTTCATGCTAAGGAGACGCAATAATGCGAAGATGTGATCAAAAATGCCCCTTCGCCTTATTGAGCCGTTAAGTACCCCTACCGATGAGAAGGATAATGGAAATATGATCTTGGCCAAAAGGATTTTATAGCCTGATACAGTTGACGGATGGATGTTACATATAAATAATGAAAAACCTTGGATAAATATTTATAACGCGGGCAAAATATTCATAAAAGCAATATATATGTGATTAAATATTACGCAATTCGCAAGGTGAAGGCATGTGAGATATCGACATGCCTTGCTGCCAAACGTCTTCACTTTCCGCACTGACTTCAAATGTATGTAAACCTAACATACAAATTTATTACTTATACTGTTGTTTAGTAGGCACTTACAAACGTAGTGTTTTGCATAGCCTGTGATAGTTAAACTTGTTCTAGTAAATATTAGCATAACATTCATAAAACATGAGCACTCGATAGAAAATACGAGTATAACCGTCTCTAGTCACTGCTACCTAAAAAAACATTCGGAATCCAAATAGAGTACTCGTTAAAAATTCTATATAAACAAAAGTTATTAACCAAGTAAAAAGAAACAGGAAAAAAGAACGCATTTTGCGTCTTACGCATCTTTGAAATGTTGGGGAGATGTAAAAGGCACGTACGAAATTTCTCTGCCTGCACGCCATTTCCCCCTTGCATCAAAGTTTCAAGAACACAGAATTTACCCAGTTACCCGTAACTTTCAGAGTTATAAATAAGAACAACGTTACGACTAAAGGGAATGAATAAATTAGATAACGTAAAATATATTGCCACCGATTTTCATAATTGATAAACGTTATTCAACTTTTGGATAATTTGATGAGAATTGGCGATTTATTGCAGTTAGAAACAAACAAGGTAGATACATTCGCAAACACGAAGTACAAAACAAGTATTTGTTGCTAAGACCAAATGCAAAATAGAGTCAACGATCGTTTATTTAGTAACTCAAAGTTTACCGATTCATTTGTTTGAGTATGGCTTCTCGCATGAAGAAAAATGTGATGCTATCACTCTTCGGCACGAGTTTCCTCAAAAGCCGGTAAAACTCCAAAACCACCCAAAGCAGTATAAAGTCAAAAGTTCCGCATGTCTATTCAATCTAACAGTCAGATAAAGCACCACCAACTTATCCGAGACTTCGGTAAGAATCTGAACTAACATTATTTCATTCTAACTTCACTTCCATTCTAGGAAGAGAGCGATGCTGTCAACAGCAAATAAAAGTTTGTAGTGCCATTCACAGGTAAGCACGTTTCCAGAGAATAAATACGACCCACCATTCTAAACTTTTCGGTGCCAATTTCAAATTCAGAACACGAACATTTTAAGATAAAGTCGGGTCATTCTTTACGTTCAAATATTCAAGTCCTCGGTACTCTATGACCTTAAGGTCAACGTTCTTTCGATATAATAACGGTATTTTTAGTTCGTGCAACTATATGGTTCAAAGGTAATCGATTATTACTCATGATCTAAAAAATATTTGAATTGCACATTACTAAAGTTATTTTCTTTCATATAGTAAAATTTACATTTGGAACAAAGGGATTGGTATTAGAGCATTTCTCAAAAAGTTTGTACATTTGGATAAGTGGCATATTTCACCATAATTACAAGTGTACAATATCATAGTTACTGACGTCACAGGCCTCCGTAGGCTATGGCTACCGCTTACTATCGGGTGGCCCATGTGCTTGCCACCAACATAAAATTATTACTGATAGCGTTATTAAATCTTTAATAAACTACTTTTTATTTTCCGAAACCCGTGACTATTGTCGCAAGGTTTAGTACAATTCTCATTCAATCTTGACACGAGGTTCGGCATATGTCGGAATTTCGCTACAATTGTCATGTTTTTTGTGATAATTGTAATTTTGCTTCGCAAAAAAGTAGTTACTTGCTGCTGAATTATTAAAGTTGCAGCACTACATTTTATATTGGTGGCAAACAAACGCACGGCCCTTCCAATGGTAAACGGTAACTGTAGCCTATAAACGCCCGAGATTGGAGAAATAGTAAATTTACAATTGTAGGAATTGTCAATGTGGATTGTGGTGGTCGTCATCCACCACATTTCCCAAAACGTCCCAAAATGTTTGTATAAAACGTTCCTTTTTTGTTAACAAAAATGTATAGGAATCCGGTAACAAAAAAGGAACGTTTCATACAAACATTTTGTGATATTTGGGAAATGTAGTGGATCTTTCGTAGCATTATTGACTCAAATTTAAGAATTACATATTAAGGAAGAAAACTTCTATCGAATTAGTGTTGGGTAGGACAGCAATTTAAAATGAGTTTGTATGTGTGCATCATTTCCAAAAATTTAATGGGACATTATCTTACATCAAATGAAGTGAGTTACTAATATATTTCCAGCAACCATAGTACCATCGGCAAGAAAAAAAATGGTATACAATATTAATATAACTGCATGTATGCCTATCTGTGAAATATGAATGATTAATTTTCAAATGAACTGCATTATTTAAGTGTGTTACTCAAAATGAAATTTATAAGAAATGTTAACAAAAGAAATGTTAAGAAAGGTTACATTTGTATCAATGTTCTGAATGTTCATACAAGGAAGGGATCCCTTCAAGTGAATCATAGCTTTATGGCAACTTAATTGAATGCTTATATAAAATTGTTTGAAATTATACATATTATTGGCTATTTTTATTACATTCTGCCCATATCCACACTTCACAAAGGAATATTTCTGTAATAGTTGTCATACTTGCTATTTATGAAAATAGTAGGTAGAAGTTCATTCTCCAAAAGTTTTAATTACAATAAGGCCTCGACGTTAAATATACCGATCAAACAACACTATTGTAAAGAAACCAAAAATCACATACACATCTTACGTGGAGTTTTCACTAACTTTTTCTTGCAAACCACTTTATGGCCTGCCGCTGAAACTGCTGGTACTTTTTCAAGCAGTATTATTTACACAATATTTTAACTAATTCACAAAACAAATATCTAAACATCACAAGCAATTTTGCATTGCATTTCGGAGCTCGCCGATTCATGTAACATAGGTTATTTTCATGTTTTGATTTGTTCTGTCAAGTTGTCAAAAAGTATTAATAGACGTTCGAATATGGTCCACTCCGCACCGCGAACTTGGTCCGCTCCCTAAGTGCGGTCGCCTCGCTACACCATCGCACCGTTCAAAAACGGTCCAGTGCTTTTCGTGCTACTAGACAGTGAACACGTCGATATGCCTCCGATTTTATCCCAAAAAGCTAAAATCGCGTTAGTTGTGGCAACCATCGTCGCTACAACACCAATTAATAGACAGAAAAAAAAAGAATGGCCAAAATTGTATTTAAAAGACAGAGAGTCATATAGTCATATGCGACTTATTAGAGACCTCGATGACGAAGATTTTCGTATATATATTCGCATGAATTCTGATGCGTTTGCTGAATTGCTTGGAAAACCATCGAACCAACCGCACCGTCAATAATAATAATAATGTCGGCGGACCGCTGAACACACCATCGAATTTGGTACGGAGCGGAACAAGTTCGCGGTGCGGATCATATTCGAACGTCTGTTAATACTTAAACACGAGGGGCCGCACATAGTGTGCCACTAAGAGGGATAGACATAGTCACTTACTACTAAGAAGAAAGTGCCACACAGGCACTTAGTGACGTATTCAACGCATTTGTCTGGCACTTACATTTAGCATCTAATGCACACACACACAAAAAATAGTGGCACAGTGATAAGGACGGACGATTATCGTTCCTTTTCACTTCCACTAGTAAAAAGTTTCATAAGACCATCCCTTTCGTTCTTGCTATTATTATAACGTTGTCAAATCCATATTAATCCTACATTCATGCTTAACCCCTGGAACGCCGCTGCCATACATTTGCTTGTTGATTAATTACTTTAATTATTTTATATTATAGTCCAATTGGCTTGTGACGGATCTGTCACTAGGCACTCCAGGGGTTAAACAGCAAATAGTAGTAAGTGTTTACGAAGTGCGTTAAAACCACATTAAATGCACATCACACAAAAAACGTAAATATTTTTTTTATTAAAGTGTCAATTTATTGAATTAGATAACTGTTTTTAAACCTATTTAATTAATACTTATCAAATAAACGATTCTCATATTTTTTATACCGCTTTATGTCGCATTTAAAAATTTGCCTTTTAAAATTTTACTCAAACAAACTTTGTAAACGCAATCTTTCACCGGTGACGTAACGTCAGGTGTCAAACTACTAGATTGTCTAGATAGATTTCACACACAGAGATAAAAAGAGTACGCAGTGGTTTTTGTGACTTTTGTGTGTTTTTGAGCGAATGTCCCAAGGAGGGGCCCTGTCGTGACTTATGGCCACTATGGGTCATTGACTCATGCTGAATACAAAATAAACATTCCTTCAGTTTCGTTGTTTTATGTGCCATGTTAGTATTGTCAGTTTTAACGTCAATGTTGGTTTAGCGAGTAAAATGTAACATAATGTATTTTATGAAAGATGTTGTATGACGGGAAGTGCTTGTGATGTTAGTTGATTACGGAAGCCGCGGTAAAAAATGTAATTTGTGTATCCTTGTAGGATTTAGTGCGTCAACGGCTGAATGTGTTTGTAGTTAGACTTAAGAGCAAGAATGCCGTGCGACAAATTTCGTATTTGTAGGATTATTGTGTGTAAAAATAGTGAATGTCTGAATGTTTTTGTGATTAGACTTATGAGGACGAATGCTGCGTTCGGGACTAAATGTGGTATTTGTAGGCTGAGATTTCTGCACGGTGGAATATTTTTGTGATGGAACTGAGGCACAAAATGTATTTGTGGTGACTGGTAGTGTGATGTGATTTGTCAAGAGTACATGGAAGTGAGTAGAGGATTGAAGTATGACAATTTTCCTGTATGAAGTTCTCTGACAATCTGAGATAATGAGTTCTTCAATAGACATACATCACAAGTGAGTTGCACAACACTATATCGAATGGCAGGGCGAATCTCATATGTTTATTAAAGCGAAAAATTGAGCTGACATAACCGATGCAGTTGTCAAGTGTGAATATTATGATTGTACCATGTCGCTTTTTTTACTTTAAAGCACATTTGATAACTTATGTCATTCCATTTACATTTAGAAAAACTTGAAATCAATCATATCTCAAAATCATTATAAATTATTCAAATCGGCGTAATCGGTCATCAATTTACCAAGTTTACAAGTCAATCTAATCAATGATTGCCACAAGGCCATCGCCACTTCCTTGTTTAAAGTCGATGTTACGTCAAATATTTTCTCCAGATAGTTTCATGCAATACATATGTAAATAATAAATGTATAAAAAGTATTTACGATTTACACATGTGCCGGCATTCGCCTTCCGGTCAGAATATATGAATATTTTTAACGTAAACCTTACCCTACTTATTGAAACGAACATACAATGTTAATAAAAAAAACTAATCATGCATGTCAGGAAGGGATAGAAAAATGGCGGGTGGGATTGGATTTAGATCGAGAATGCATGTCAAAGGAATATGCCTGCTTTGATAGAGAAGCTTTTGCTCAGATGATCTAAATAAAACCTGATTATTTTCATATCCCAAACATCGAAATATCTTCTCATTATAACGTCTTAATAAGTATACAGCTTAAAATACATACTTAAAGTATTTAGAATAAAAATAGATATATAAATTAAATAAAATTTCTTAAATTGATTATCAAATGTTATTATATTCCCAAATATGTTATTTATCAACAAAGTCCAAAGTAAGATTAATCGCAATAAAGCACGCACATAAAATATCGCAACCTAAAAGCCTCTTTTATTTCATGGTAGATAAAACTCAAGGTACAAGAGAGCTCAAGTTTTAATATAAATAACGCAAAATGTGCTTAAAACATCTTGAAGGCCTTTGGTGGACGCGCAGCCGTGAGAAGGAGGGTTTTATGAAACTTGAATCGCTAGCTTAGCCAACCCTTTATAATATAAAAATAAAATTAACGTTATGATGTAAAAATAAAGCATACGTTCCAGCCATTTTTCATGTTCTGTTAACAGTAAATAGGAGCTTTCTGTACTATATTGACGTTTTAGCATTTTTTTTTCAATATCTACGTTTACCATGCCCTTGTCGGTACGTTTTGTTTTTTTGGTTTTTATTATCGAAACTACGAAAGTAGTCAAATTTTAAATGCATTATCAGACGCTCATTAAACAAATATTTTGTATACATATTAAAAATGGGAATCATATTTACATAAGACTTATCCTTTACAGTTATGAGGCTTGCGGAGTTATCTATTAGTTATAATCACGTTTCATAAATAAATATGACACTACTCTATAATATAAAAATAATATTAAAGATACTTTACAGACATTTAACATTCTAAGGTTTTGAATGATACCTAACATATTTAATGAAAAGAGTTCCAAAAGTATTTTACAGTCCGACTAGTGCAAGTTACGAGTTTTGCAAGGTAAACTGCGATTAATAATCACGATTATCATGAATTAAAAACATAACATGAACTAAAATCAGGTAATTGTAAAATATACAATTATTTCAATTAATCGAGTGCGATCACGCTAACCCAAATAGTTGTGTAAAACCGTTTATCGATAAATATAAATAAACCTTATTCTGGCTTTATTTACGCAACTGTAATAAGTAATAAAATAAAAAAAGTGTATCCAGCGACAAAGTGTTCGTGTAGGTAATTCGAGGTTCGCAGCCCAGCCGGCGCCGCACGCGATCGGTGTCCCTCACTGGCGCCTTTACCCTGTCGAGCACCCTTTGAACGAATGGAACTAATGTCAGCTGTCATATTGGCAGGCTTGATTTTGAATGAAAAGGCGCGATATTGATGGATCGTGCCGTGCATTGTACTGGGAAAATCGAAAATTGTAAATTTCTGTCAGCCGGCTCTCTCACTCTAACGAAGTCGTCTTCACAGTGACAGAGACAAATGGCCCAAATTCACGAAGGTCGCGGTAGGGCTGTTGATATCGTAATTATATCGACGACAACCCCCACGATTATCTACTAATTGCATTCGGAGGGTTACTCACGGCACTGAGGGCCTACTACGAACCACGAACCGAGTGTTGCCTTTCTGTCACACTTACGTACGAATTCACAAGTGCGAGCTGTGAGAGAGATGCAACACTTCGTTCGTGGTTCGCGGTAGGGGGTGGATTTCATCAAGAAAATTTTCACCATACAAAATTTTATTTTTTTTCTTTTATTAATTAAATGCATAAATATGTATCTAGAAACGTTAAGTTATATTTATTAGAGTATCTTGTTATGATTCCACACTAATTTGATGCATAATTTCGAAATTATAGACATCAAAAATATTTTACACGAGATGGTGATGACGACCATGCCATGGTTATGATTTTTTAATGGATGGCGATGATACTATGTGTATGGTAATGACGATTTACTATATCATAAGATTCATAAGGGTATTAAATCAAACAATTTTCAGTCAAATCAACAATGTATTTTCAAAGCGCCTTTGAATGTTTGTAGTTTATTCCAAACTTCCAAGCGAGTTTAGTTCCTGTCTCCTGACATTCCTGTACCAAAGAAGATTTTGTCGCTGGCTTCTTTAGCGTCTTCACTGCTGCCTGACTATCCGTGTATATGACCAAGGCTCTCGTCTGCTGCACTTGCTCCTTTATGAGCCTTACGCACCGTAGTATGGCACAAACTTCTGCCTGAAACACACTCGTATACCTACCAAGTGGGACAGATACCTTTTCCCCCAATTTCGGGATAACTATATAGTAGGTATGCCTGCTCCAGCTAGACCTGTGGAGCTTCTTATCGAACCGTCAGTGAAGCATATCAACGTCGGATGTGCAACGTTTACCTTCCAGTTGTCCCTCTCCCCAATATGTACTCTATATTTCTTATCGAATATCTTCTTCCTCTTTATGAGGTCATTGTGAGTTACCATCATTTCCATTTTAGATAGTACCCTATCTTGTATTAGTTCGTGTCGCTTGTGTACGCAACTTCCTCTCCATTCCTTGTATGCCTTCATTCGGTACCACTGTTCCATGGCCCTCTTTTCCGCTTCTATATGTAGCGCCTTTATACCTAGTACTACCTCTAAGGCGTGTGTCGGGTTGTCGGGTTACCTCTGCACCTTTGCTAGGTACCTCTGATATTTCTTAATATGTGCTCTGTGCCACCAGACCACCGCTCCATATAGTACTCGGGAAGTATTATCGCCTTGGAGATCCACTCCAATATCCTCGACTTTAACCCCCATTTCCTTCACACCGCTCTTTTTTATTGATACAGTGTTCTTATGGCTTTCGCCGTTTGTTCTTTTACATGAGTTTTGTACCTGAGCGTGCTACCCAGAGTCACCCCCAGATACTTTTGCTCGTTTACCAACTCCAGCTCCTTGTCATGTACCCTTATGGGCCTCATCTCTTCTGTCTTCCTTTTGTTAGTGAATAACACGAGCTTCGTTTTTGATGGATTTAAATCCAGTCTCTCTCTCTGCACCATTCCAGCACTTTTTGGATACTACTGGCCATTATGTCCCTTATGGTGCTTAGTACCGGTCCACGTTCGACTATATAGCACTCCGTCATCGGAGTAAGCTTGCATATATAGGCCCCCCTTATTTTCTTCACTAATGAGTACAAGTCCACCCTGTGGGAAACCTCTTTTAGGACTAATTGACTTTTTATATTCCGCCCAGTGTCGCCTTTATAGATCTACACTTGAGCAATTTCCCTATCCATAGCGCTATTGTCTTGTTGACTCCTTCCCTTCTCAGACTTTTCTCTACCGCTGAACATTTAATGGCACTTGCTACTACAAGAAAAACCAAAAATTATGGACCAATTTACAAAAATTGTCAACTCCATACATACAGGATCATAACCATCCATTGCTTCAGTACCGGTGTTGACACGCTCGGTGTTGACGATTTCACACAAAATCCTAGATTATTTTAGAACACTAATACTTAAAGCAACGTCAACGCCTCACTAGTAAGTTCCTTTAAGGTTACGTATTCCCAAGTAATTAGTTTAAATATTATTCAATTACTTACTGTAAACCACTCGTGGATGGTTATGACGCCACAGCGTGTTAATCACTTATTGCAGTCACTTTTTTATGATTTTTTTTGGTTTGAGCCCGCAAAGACAAACGTGTACTCGGTTCCGCTGTTTCACCTGAATTGAGGAGGCGGGCGTGGGTACACCTGGTATATTTAGACGCACGAGTACAAAACTACCTCAACTTTGACAGTGTGCTTACGGTGTTGATGAATTTTTGGTGTTAAACTTTTAAATATTTTAAATAGTACTTACGCGATGAAGGATTTTTATCATATTTTTTTGAACGTTTAACAACAATATTTAAAAACGATTACTGAAGTAAAATTCGCAATCGTACGTTTGATTTGCGATAATTTTCAGTACAAATATGGAGGTTCAGATTTTTTTGTTAGATGGTGATGACTTTTGACATATAAAACATTTTATTAAAATGAAACTATTTAGATTTCGATTATTTTGATCAAAGGGCCTTAAAGATAAAACTACTGAATAACGAAAAGAATAAAAATCAAAGTAAAAAACCTAAAATATATTTTTTTAAACACCGAAACGTAACTTTTTTCCGAGTTTTGAAATCCACCGTAGGGCCTCTGGTCTCACCACCGCGAGCTACTAAGCTAGGAACTATGGGCTATAAACACAAACAAAAGATAGGTACGCACTCCCGTGTAAAAAAGAGACACGGTGATACTAGCTTAGTAGCTCGCGGTGAGAGGTCGCGTTTTATAAAGTTACATTTTACAATTTCGCTGTTTGTCTCTCTAACGCACGCACATATGGGATATAATAAAATAGACTGAATCCAGGAAACTTCATATGACATTTTTAACTTCAAATTTGGTCAGAAATCATGAGCATACTGGATATCTGATAGCGACACTAATAAAGATGTAGAACAAACCGGGTCGCGACCTTACTCTAAATTTTAACAATATTGAACAACAAACGAAATAAATATGTAGTACCAACTTCAACAGCAAAAGAAAAGTTGAAAACATCGGCCATGTTGGCTAATATAATAAAACGTAATAACGCGAAAAGTTATCCACTTATTTGATCAGTTAAAAAACTAATAACCAACTTTGTACTTTCTTAGTTTCTCTCCAGTTTATCGCTATACGCACCCATTTACAGTCGAGTGCATTAATATATAGACACATTTGTATGGGATCAGTATGGAGAAGTGTATATATATATATTAATGCCCTTGACTGTACCTAATGCAACCTTAGTTCTATGTATGTACCCTTTATGTACCTATACTTAACTATTTCGTACGCCAGAAAACGAAAAATATCCCACTGCACCTTAGGGCTTGTGCATAAATCACGCGAGGTCCTATAGGGGGGGAGGGGGTCCAAGAAAACATCACGAAAGATCACAGTAGGGGAGGGGGGGGGTACAAGGAGACCTCACGTGTATTTTTTTACGATGAACAAACTAAGAAATATTGTCAATTTCGGCTAGCGAACGTGAAAAGTTGAATGAAAAAAATACACGTGAGACTGCTAGGGGGGGGGGGGGGGGCTAGCCAAGAAACTCACCAAACATCACCATGGGGGAGGGGGGGGGGTCAAAAAGTAGCCAAAAAAACATCACATGATTTATGCATGAGCCCTTATATACTTTTCCATATCGGCGCTTATCTTGAACAACACTGCATCTCAAGACACTATCTTTTCGTAATTTGAATTCTAACCCTAAACTTGGCAGAATTAAAAAAAAATCGTGCGTTCTATTCCTTCGCCGCTGATTAGAGTAAAATTCTGTCCTTAAAAAATATAAAAAGTACGTATCTTTTAAGATGCACTGTCAAGTTAAGGGCAATGAAGTACTAGAATTTAAATTGCAGGCTGCAGGCGCTTATTATTTTGGATTCCAGCGTTTGAATAAGATTGATAGGCGTCATTTCCAGATGCTACAATGTCGTAATTTCAATCCTAATAATGAAACAAAAGAATTCAAATTAGAAGCAAGTATTATTTTGAAATACAGCATTGTTCATGTTAAGCAGAGATCGGAAAAATGTGCGTCATTGTTCGCAATAATATGGACATCAATGTTGATTGAATAATTAATCATTTTCAGAAAATTACATATTTGACACCGGTAACTATAAAAACCTTTATAAATAGTCACCTTAACCCTTAATTTGGCAATGTTCGTCACAATGAACATGGTCTTCGACCCACTTTTTGTATTTTTTTTTAAGACAGAATTTTCTGCTCTATACAATGGCGAGGAGGCTAGAACGCACGATTTTTTTGAAATTTGCCAAATTAAGGGTTAAAGCTTCGAAATCAAAATTCAGGAATTTATTCGTTATAATTTAATCAACTCTGGAGTCATGTCCATATTATTGCGAACAATGACGCACATTTGTCCGATCTCTGATGATAAGCGACGATTTGTTGTTACAACGGCTACAGTAATACATCATCTGTGGAAATGTGAACTGTCTATCTATCACGATTCATGAAATCCCGTAGAAGTTAGAACTATAGCGAAAATCGGAAACTGCAAACAAGCGTAGTCTCTGCCACTCCTACGAAGGTATCACCGGAATGACGGAGACAGGTGCACTAACGATTTTCGAAGTTCCGGCCTAAAGGCCGGGCCATACCGAATGGCCAATGTCATATTAGATGGCACACAGCTTGCGTGCCGTGCGCGCGCCGCGGTGTGCCATCTACTATGCCTTTTACATACGCTACAACGCGCACGCCACTTTCACGCGCTGCACACGTATCCGGTGTGGTATGACCTTTAGTAAAATGGTTTCGTTTTTAACCTTTAGTTACGGAGCCCTAACGGCGACGTCTTAGCACGGAGGCTCAATTAGCGGAGATTGTGGAGAGCTCTCAAATCGAATATTTCCTGTCCTTACTTTTTGCTGACATCTTAAGTACTATAATCTAGACTGCAGCCAGTTCGATAATGATACTAGTTCACTCATTTGAAACCTTGACAGGATATAGACTGGAATATAATTGAATGGTTGATTTTTTTTCTGCTTCCCTATGAAATCCGCAAATGGCGGGAATTTTTCTCTGTCACTCCCATGACGCATTCGTTGAAATGACTTACTTAATAAAAAATTACGAGTGATTTTTCGGTAATTTTCGGAATTAAAAGTAGGTACATACTTTCGGAATTACCCTCAGCCAACTTATGATAATATGTATTATGTCATGGTATGATACATAATACCTAAATAATAGACTACTTGACCCATTTTTAAAGTTTGTTTTATATTATTAATCAATATCTGATTAACGGAAAAAAAAATATTTTTTCACGACCTAGAAAACCGCAGAATTATAACTTAAAATTTAAACTTTCGTTACCGGGCGAAAACGATACCAGCCATGTTAATGCTTAGATTATCTGTGGTGTGACGTCACTCAAACCGAAAACAAACATTTGACATGTCACTTATGTCAATGTCACAGCAAAACTACACGTAAGTACATGGCGAATTTCACTTGTATAAGATTCGACATGAAGTTAGCTTAAGATCCTATGACGTCACATTATGACCGACACCGTTTTCAGAGTAAGAAATTAAAAAAATAAAACTTTTTCAATAAAAAATATGTACCCATCAAACACTTTTAATACACCGTAATCGAAAAATATTGATCTTTTCAATAAATACTACAGAAAATAATAATTTTTTGCACTAAATTTGATATGAGATATGAGTCAAGTAGCCTATTTAATTCCTTTACCATACCTACCTAGCTGTACCGACTCCAGTACCAACATGTGGTAGACTGCCGCAGACATCCTGAAGGGTTTTCAATATTCATGGAAATACCGCCTTTAATTTACTCGAACAATACCGTCCGACCACTGAAGCAGACGGAAGAATTCATTGACAGTTTCCAACTCTATTCCAACGGATTAAGATTCAAAATTATTAATTGTTTTGTACTTCTATTTACAGAGCTCGTACGTTTTTTTAATGTAAATCAACCATTATTTTGATAAGTAAACCTCTTTTCAAGTGAAATAAAATCGAAAAAACTGTAGTTTAAAATGCCTTTTTCTCAAACTTGCTACGGAATGTTGATGTTACTTACTTTAAATTAAACCCGGAAATACTATGTATCCGGTGTCATGTGCTAAGATGATATAATGTAAAATGATTTCATGTATTTATTTCACACCTAGGACTGCAAACAAACTGTCTTTTGTTTTGAAACGTCAAATTGTGACGCTAGATCTTGACATTCAGGCACAGAAAAAAAAATAACCTAAGAACTAATGTCTATATACCACCAGTTAAAAGGATACCTCAAACAGATTAAAAAAAAGTTTTTTTTTAATGCTTTACGATGCTGTACTATTGGTTTATTTACAAATTAAATAGTATGGTTCGGCGAAATCAGTTCGTTTTATTTCATGGCATGTTTGAGAAAAGCACTAAGTATACAAATCTCGGCGAGAAACAGGGTTACAGGCGTATCCCTATCTGGCCGAAGGAACTACTTGGCCTGTAACCCTTCGTTTCCCGTCCTCTATAGTAATGTAGGTACTATTTCATCACACTTGCTGTCTAGGCACGCCATTGCTTGCATGCGTAGCGGGAGTAATAGAAAAGTGTAATTCCCCAGGGAGTAATAGAAATACCAGTACGTCATAGAATAATATTTGGTATTAAAACTTATTTTTAACAAACAAGTAAAGCAATTCACAAGAACGCCAATAATTTTGACAGTGACAGCTACCTTCATTAAAGTTTCCCTGTCAAGTCAGGGCCCCAGCCTTCATTTATATTTCATAGCCCTCCATACAAATTAGCTGTCTACGTTCCTTCGTTTCTGTTGACTTCCCGTGAATATGGACGTTTATGTATTCCCTGTGTAATGGTTCTTTTGATGTACCTACGTAATTAAATTACTTATGTTGTTAATACTGGTTGATTTTTTTACATCATCGGCCTATATCAGTCCACTGTTGGACGTAGGCCAGTGTTAGGGTTGGGGGGGGCAAGTGCCCCCATTGCCCCCCTGGATCCACGCCTGCTAAGAGGTGCTACAAATGTTCAAACTTTTTGAGATGCTTCAGCAAACATCACATTGTAAAAGACCTGCGACCATATATAACATGGACGTCTAACGCCAGCTCAAAAATGCCCCCAAAACCAATTGTTCAATTGTGCCAAGATGGGCAGGACATAGCGCTTTTCGTGACACCGCGCATATATCAGCGCAACATCTCTAACAAATGTTTATTGAATATCGCCAATCAAAACTTTGATGGACCAATCACAGCTATTTTTAAAGGACGGTTTAAGATTTTATAGGTTGACATTCAAATTCATTGCCGTGATGCATTGAACAGGGGTGACACTTGTCAACTAAAATTCAGGACCGTTTTTGAAAGGCAATTTGGTATGGCGTGCGGCTTCCATGTTTTATTTGTTCGTAGTAAAAGACTATTAAAGATGAGTACTGAGTAGTTACTAAATCCAGTCTTTCTCATTCATCATCATTTGTCTACCTGTCTGAAACAATTTCACTTTATTATTTTAAAAGCTACATGTCACGACTTTTAAAAAGGCCTGCTCTTGAAAAGTGACAACTGGACAGTCAAAGACAAAATAAGGTGTATACAAAAACGTTCAAAAATATGTCCCAGTGCACTCTAATTCTGTGTAATAAGAACGTCGTAACATATTTATGAGCAGATAGGTACTTATTTTTGCACTTGACTGGACATTTCGCCGGTATAGTTACTAAACCTAGTATGTGCGACACTTCATTGATGGAATAAATACCCGTAGGTAAGCATAGTGAAATAAAGGTGATATTTCTAAGAAATTGTTGCTAGATCCGATGATGAGTGATCACAATGACGATTTAGTACTTTGAAAAGGAATAATTAATGACAGAATGTGGGAGTTACGGACAAAACATTTTTGTTCTTTCGTGTGACCTTTAAAAAGGCATATACAAAATAAGATCGAGTACTTTGCCAGTAACAAGGAATAAAGTGTCGCGAAGCTGTCAAACTTTTTGAACACGTAACAATAAGTAATGTTGCTTAAAGTTAAGATTGACTTTATATTTAAAGTTTAATGAATTTTCAAATCGAAAATCAGAAATATACTAAGATTGAAATACCTTTCTGAGTTATATAACTACCTAGTAGGTACCTAAGTGCCTATAAATGTTAGGTATCCGAGTTTAATGAATGATACTTATGTTATTAATAGCTGTTGGCACTCCACATAATAAATAATAAATAAATGCACAACAAAACTGCTTCAGTCTCCTGTAATA
Source organism: Thaumatotibia leucotreta (assembly GCA_025490895.1). Classification (NCBI taxonomy): domain Eukaryota; kingdom Metazoa; phylum Arthropoda; class Insecta; order Lepidoptera; family Tortricidae; genus Thaumatotibia; species Thaumatotibia leucotreta. The sequence continues at coordinate 27,960 of JALPQI010010947.1, forward strand.
AAAGTTACAGGTATCTAGCTTAGTAAATAAAGCTGTGGATAATAGCTTTATTCACATAGTTAAGCTAGAGGGTAGATTTTAGTTTGAAATTGAATGAAAACCCAATGACCCGACCTAATTATTAAATAGGAATAACATTAAAACAATAGTCGCCACTATTCAAAACAACCTGAAAAGTGACGGAAATTGCACCACAGATTAAAAGAGCACTATTTCGAAATAGGTCGCAGCCTCCCAGCAATTACAGGCCCACCAACGTATCTATCCCACCGTTTAAGCTAAAATGAACCTTAACACAATTACATTAAAAGCTTCCTCATGTGCAACTCAAAAATTTGCTCCTGCATGCGACGGATGTTCGCAGGACGTTCCACAGCCCTATAGTTGCATTTCCTCAGGAGTAAAAGGGCTTATGTTACATATGTTTCTATGGATGTTACGACATTTGCTTTTACGGGAATGTGTTGCCAGTAAGTTTATTACGCGAGAATCTGCTGACAGGATCGGTGAATACATTGTACGAATTAGTGACATTTGGACACATCCAAGTCATCCAACACATAGAATGTACACTTGCACAATTGACGTCAATGATATATTTATGGATAAACTGCCAAAAAGATGTTTATAATAGGAATTTATGGCTTTGACATTACGGTCGTGTAAATAATATGGCACTTGAACTGTAGGTAATGATTATCTTTAACGTCGACTGTACGCTTTGAAACAGCGGAACTATCGCGAACTACGTAAATCGTAACTTTCATGCATTTTTCTCTGTCACTCTAATGACGCCTTAGTTGGAGTGACAGAGACAAATCCCGGAAATTTATGAACTTCCATGTTCGCGGTAGCAGGCCAGAAGGCTAACTTACTAATGTTTGTCTCTTTCAGTCTAATGACCGCGTCATCAGCGTGACAAAGACAAATGCACGAAAGTTACGATTTCCGACGTTCTTTGCATAGAAGTCCTTCATCCTTCATCCGTCACTAGAGTACCTAACAGGGAGAAATCCTCGAAATTTGCGGATTTCGAAGTTCGCGGTAGGGCCGCCTGGTCTAAGAAATCCCGTAAAAGTGGAAAATATACAAATAAATAAATATTTTGGGACATTTCACACCACCACAAATCGACCTAGTCCCACGGTAAGCTCAATTAAGGCTTTGTGATGTGGGTATTGTGGGTAACTGGGTTCCAGGCGACGATACCTATATATGATAGATATTTAAATACATAGACAGCCATGGCCATGACCAAGGAACATATATTTGTGATAAATAAATACACAAATAATGCCCTCGCCGGGATTCGAACCCACAACTTCCAGCTTCGTAGGCAGGGTCACTACCAACTACTTAGGCTACGAAGGCTGCTAAGGAAAATAAACCGTAAAATACATATTTGTAAGAAAAATCTGGCGGAGTTTAAAATTTGGCGGATTTTGGATTTATCCAAGACAGTCTATTTACATTCAAATCGGTGATTGTTCCTTAAATTAGACCATTAAGGTTTCAACAAAGTTCCTATTCGTCGCTTTATCCAATTATTCAATTAACCCATTTTCGGTCGTGAACTCATGAACGAATCGAGATTGCATGAGGTCCTTAGAGTTATCTCGATAAATACCTACTTAGAAATTAAAAAAAATTAAGAATCCAGCAAGTTCGAGTAAAAGAAAACAATCTCCAAATAAAATAAATATTTAACATAAAGTAGGTATTTATTTGTAGCTCGTGTAAGTTGTAATCTTAAAATTTTTCTCCTTTGACATCAAGTAAAGTTGAACGTAGGTATATTTAGGATATTTAACTGGCTTTATAATGATAAACGAAACTATTTCCTCCCAGAGAATGCTTAGTAAAGTAATCCGCGCTTAGGTTATATTTTATTGTACTCCCAAAACACTAAATTTGACCTATTTATCTGTTAATCCTGCAAAACAAAGGATGCCTCGAATCCTTCAAAAGTCGGTCACTGCATTGTGCATCGCACTGCAACTATTCCGGGCTACGAACTTTTAAATGCACTTAATTGCACGGGCACTAAATTTCTGCAATACATTTCCCAGATACGGATCTTTTGCATGCCTTTAAAATCGATATGCGCTATAGGCTTATGATTTACTGCATTTCCTTTACATCTTTATCAGGTCAGATTTAACTGAAATTGCGAGCTTAATGAGGCGAGGAAAACAGGTTAAAATTAGGTAAACAATTTAATTTACAATGTCGAATCACGAATGTCAAACTCATATACCTAATAGAATACAATGGATGTTTCAATAAAAGGTACCTCACTCTCAGTTGACGATCAAAAGTTTCTGTACGCAATTCAGAGGGTAGACGCCCATAGTATGTATGTAATACGTAAGTACATACGAGTATACAGACGTCTATCTTTCCCACGAGGCCACGAGACATTGTCTCCTTATTCTTATGCGCTGGATTATTTTAACGTCTATTTAGAAGTTTGGTCATTGGTCACGAAACATGGCTAATTTTCTGAATGGCTTCAGACTTTCCCCTAGCTTTGACATTTAACTGTTTATACGCCCTAGGCACGCATTGTCTATATTTAGCCGGTCTCGGGCCGGGTCACTAATGCCATGACGTCACGGGTCTGACCGAGGCCCTTCTATTTCTGTGCTTAGATGGCAACATTGGTCACTATAGATTACCTCATCTAGATTCTACATCTTTAGATACCATACCTATAAGTAGGGACCCTTTGAACGAAGCGTGAAGAAGCATCTAGCGGGCCAGCAAGGCGGTGGCAACTGACAGGTTACTGCTTGTCTGTCTGTTTGTTGCCGCTGCGATTTGGGCGATCACTGGGCGGTTGTCACTTACGATCAGGTGGAGTGGAGCCACTTTGTTGTGCCAACATAAAAAAAACTTCTCCCTGGACCTTTGGACCCGCCAGTTAACACGATTCCTTGTGAGGTTACTGTCGATTCAGTGATCTTTCAGGTCTATTTTAACGACAAAGGAGTCTTAATCGCGTAAACTTACGTTTAATTTTATCCGGACGTTTTGGGCATGACGTTACACCCGTGGTCGCAGGCAGACTCAGACCCGTCTCAGGATTAAGATCTGTTTGCCGTTTAAATATGAGTGATAATCGTGAAAGTTCAAATCAATATCTCTCAGGTCTTTTTGAACCATCGTCAACCAAGTGGCGGTAGGTCTTCCGCATCCACGCGTCGTCGTTGGCAAGTTTAAGGCTACTTTGACGATATGGTCTTCGGAACGCCTTTGTACATCCCAACTAGCAAAACAGTCATATAACATCGAGCTTACTCAGCTAATAAGTCGTATAAAAGTCATATAAACGCGAATTACACAGTACCTATCGTATAAAGCCAGCTTATACAGCAATATGTCGTATAAAAGTCATATAAACGCAAATTACACAGTACCTGTCGTATAAAGCCAACTTATACAGCAATAGCATAATAGTCGTATAAGATGTCATATACACGTTTATACGACTTTCTTATATGACTTAAGAGTCATATAAGAAGTTGCTGAAAAAGACACATTTATAAAACGCTTATATGACTTTTTTGCCGAGTAGCAAAAACTTATATGGCTGACTTATGACTTGTGAGAAAAAGTCGAGTAAACGTAACCCAGTTGCTATTATATGACTATTGTGAATGAAGTCATATAACAACTAATTATATATCTTGTTTTATAAGAGTGTTTTATTCAGCATCTCGACATCTTTTATGACTAAAGAGCCATATAAGATTAATGCTGAGTAACCTGCTTTTACATGACGCTTACTTGACTATTTGTCGAATAATTACATCTTATATGACCTATGCTCGAGTAAATGGAAAAATAATTGCTATTATAGAACTTTTTGGTATCAGCTGTTACTTTTATATGATTAACGTATCTACCTGTAGGTGTCATGGCGCTTAAACCACTAAACTTGCTATATAAGAACTAATATGAAGCAGTTATATGATATGTTAATCGTATATATGTCATATAGTAGTTTCCTTCGTATTAATTAAAAATATTTATTTAATTTATATTGTAATAACTAATAATTAAAGTGGCGCGTTCATTATTTACTACTAAATATAGTATACTTTATCAGTAAAGTGGTATTCGCAATACATTTTCACCATTAGGTAGAATTTATAATGCCAATTATAACATGGTCATAGCTCTGTCAAAACATACTCAACGGCATTAAGTGATTTAATTTTGTTTAGCACTAACAAAATTATATGCACGAGCAAGTTGTCAATCCGTCTTCTGTTTAGTTTCGCTGGACACTTTTATTCCACAAATTTGGCATATAAGTAGCAATTATATGATCAATAAATAACTAACTCAACGGTTATATGGCTCTTATATGATTAAAAACCATATAAAAGCTATATAAGTCGCTATTATACAGCTAGTTAGCTATAAAGTGGTCACGGCGATGATTATTATATGAATAATAAGTGGTGGCAGTTTCAGTTAAATGGCTTTTATATGGCTAAAAAGCTGAGTAATATGGGCCCAAATCGCGTTATATAAACGTAATTATTACGTTTTTATGACCAATTTCATAAGCTAAAAGCCTGAATATGTTACGTTTCCGCGACGATTATATGACGAAATTTTGCTAGTTGGGATGGCCATACCACCTAAGACAGGATTCTACATCTCTAGATTATCATTATCATTAGCGTTCCCAGTTACAAGAGCGTAAAAGAAGGCTGCGTAATGGCTTCAGCTCTCTTTGCCTTGTATTTTTCCGCCTTAAAGATGCGCGTCAAGAATGCACCGGACAAATAAAACTAAATGTCCGGACTGACAAAAGTGCATTTGTTTTATTGCTCTTCAAATAAAAAACGAAGTCAAAAAGCTCTCAGTACTTGAGAATTGAGATCCTCTATGCCAACGACGTGTGGCATAGAGGATCACACGGTATAGAGCATAGAGATCACGGTGGTATAGAGGATAGGGCCGATAGTATGAAAAGGCTTCAGTCCTACATTGATGCTCTGCAATAGTCGTGTCTTAGATTTGGAATGGTGATCACTTGATCAGCATAACCAAGACGCAAGTGCTAAAGCAACCAGCACGTCATTGCGAAGACGAGTCCACTAACTTAATATGACGGATCTAAAGAATGAGATAGTGATATTCACCTCTCATTCCTTAGTATAGCTCCGTCTCTACGTAATGTTATGTACGAATTTACAGATGTAAATCCAGCCTTAGGTAAGGGCTTTAATGAAAACCAAACATAACGTCACTCTCTCATGTTACGAAGTTATGTACCCATTATAGTTTGTATGAGTAACTTTTATAACACAATGGAACTGATGTTACTTAATTATGTACATTATTTTTGAAAACGACTCAATTATATTGCTCCATCTAGTGATGCTCGGTGATCTGTGTCGCTTTATGCGAATCGGCTAAAAGGGTTTATATTACAGCTAAGTGCCATTAGGGGAAATTGGCGAGTTATTATTTATTTGTTTTATTACACAGGTGATATTCTTGTTGATGTTTGTGTAACCAAAATCTCACCAATATAGTTCAGTTTTCCTTTACTCTATTTTAAACCTATAGTGACAGAAGTGATAGGCATTACGCTTATGAATGAATATACAGGGTGTTACACGAGCCACTGAAAACCTTGAACGGGGTGATTTAGTAGGCTATACTGAACAACATCTACTACGGGGCCAATCACAAAATCCAAAAAAAAATCTTTTTCATACATTTTTACCGATCAATTACGACATTTTGTATGAAAGAGCCAATTTTTTTTTGACATTTAAGGGTTAGCTCCATAGTAAAAGTTGTTCAGTATAACCTACCAAATCACCCCGTTCAAGGTTTTCAATGGCTCGTGTAACATATTGTAGAACTAAGCAACCCACGTGACCGTACAGAAGTTTATGATATTGATATATTTGGAGACACAGTAGGTAGTGCCTCTGATAAGTCGAGAAAAAAAATCGACAAGTCGTTTTTGGTTTATTTTAAAAATCACTCCTAACTCAAACCTTCATAATTAATGTCTCTTAGCTTAGCACTAATAAACTTTTGTAAAACACAGATATAATAAATTTACTTGTACAAATGCTACCTACAGCACGACAGATGACAAGTATCTATGAGACAAGTATATACAACAGAGTTTTATCTTAACAGAAAATCCACTGCTTTTATCAACTCAGTCAACTCTCAAACTATTGGACGTATTTTTAATATAGACAATAACTGAAATTAGATTACATTCTATATAAAATTGGTGTGTCGTTTTAATATCGAATCGAATATCAAGGTTTAATTCACCCACGAGTTATCGGAGAGCCCACGTTGGGCGCCATATTTAGAATTCTTCGAATGACGCCTTTAGATGAAATCAAAATAAGTAAACATTTCCATATTGTTACACGTGTACGTGTTTACTTTACTTCTACATATTAATCATGGTTTAGTATTGCTATTTTCTATGTATTTAATTAACTGTAATATGTATATACAGGGTGACTGGTAATTCGATCTATTCCTTGAAAGGGGTTATTCTAGAGCTTATTTGTAATGTTTTTGGCTCAGTCAACCAGGGGTCAAAACTCAATGGTTTTCGAGTTATTCAAGTTTTACGTTTTTTTTGGAAATCCGCCACCTTGCGCCCTAGGAATGCCAATTACAAAAAAAGTACATGCATTAGGATAGTCAGTTCTTGTTTATCTTATAGCCAGTAAATGAGGAATTACTTTTAACAAAACACATTCCGAAAAATTGTTACCTCTTGGGAAATAAAAGGTCATAAATCACTAGTCAAAGATTTTTTCTCACGTTTTTTTGTCAATCAAAGTCGATTACTCAAAAAAATGTGTATGGAACTTCACGTACAAGTTGCAGAAATAAATTGCCTAGTACATCACCTTTCTGAAAAGGTAAAAATGTTTACAAGTTTTGCTAAGAAATTGAAAATAATAACATAATAACAGAGAAGGTAGCGTGTGGGCTTGAAGCGTAGGTACCTGACCCGAAATCGGTTTGTTTGTGTCACCCTTGTTATCTTAGTTTATTATTATTTGTTATCTTTTGAGGTTCTAGGTCAGGACAGGTTCGTATGTAATGATGTTATTTATAATTAATGAAAGTAATAATAATAAAGGGAATTATTCGGAAGTGTTCGTGATAATCGTGATTAAACGAGACTTCGTTATCTGTACGCATCAAGTAAACAATCAGTAACTTTCAACTATCCCTTGGATTCGGACATCTTGTTGACTACTTTTATCAAATGGCGGCTTACTAATTTGACGAATACGCGGATATCCGGTATTGTTACGGATTTGCTGATGGTGACGACGCAGCTGCAGCACGAAGAGAATATCAACGGCGGTTTCCAAATCGCCGTTTACCTGATGTCGGCGTGCTTAGTACAACCTATCGACGTGTTCGAGAAACTGGATCGCTTCAACGACGTCAAGCGGATGCTGGAAGACCTCCACGTCATGATCCTGATCAAGAAGAAGAAATCTTGGAATTGTTTCGGGCAGACGGCACTACTTCGACCAGAGCTGTGGCTAACCAGCTTGGTATGTCTCAATGGAGGGTTTGGTTCACGCTGCACTCAGCACGGCTGTATCCAGTACACGCCCTCCAGGAAGGAGACCCAGCTAGAAGAATGGACTTCTGCAGATTTTTAATCAATGCTGATATCGAAGATCCGGAGTACCTGAAGAACATCTTGTGGACAGATGAATACGAAATGAAGGCAGGCAATTCGAACAAAACTTGTAAATACTTATTCATATTATTTTTTTAAGATTAAATTTGTGTGTTGTTAATGTTTTTCTTATGTTGTTGTTGCTTTTAAGTAAGTTTGGTATTTGAACTCTCTTCTTATTTATTTGTTTGTTATTTAATAAAAGTATTTTTTTTATTGTAATTAGACTCCAATACTTGTTTTTTTTTCTGCAACGTCCTTTACCAACAACAAATCTGTTTTATGTCACAAAAACTTACCTACAAACCAACTTCGGGTCAGTTATTTTTAATTATTATTAATTACGTTAATGAATGAATGAATAACACATGAACATGCCCGAACTTGCCAAAAGGCAAACTGACCTGAATTTGAACCTCAAAAGATAACAAATAATAATAAGCTAAGATAACAAGGGTGACACAAACAAACCGATTTCGGGTCAGGTACGCTTCAAGCCCACACGCTACCTTCTCTGTTATTACGTTATTATTTTCAATTTCTTAGCAAAACTTGTAAACATTTTTACCTTTTCAGAAAGGTTATGTACTAGGCAATTTATTTCTGTAATTTGTACGTGAAGATCCATACACATTTTTTGAGTAATCGACTTCGATTGACAAAAAAACGTGAGAAAAAATCTTTGACCAGTGATGTATGACCTTTTATTTCCCAAGAGGTAACAATTTTTAGGAATGCGTTTGTGTTTAAAGTAATTCCTCATTTACTCGCTATAAGATAAACAAGAACTGACTATCCTAATGCATGTACTTTTTTTGTAATTGGCATTCCTAGGGCGCAAGGTGGCGGATTTCCAAAAAAACGTAAAACTTGAATAACTCGAAAACCATTGAGTTTTGACCCCTGGTTGACTGAGCCAAAAACATTACAAATAAGCTCTAGAATAACCCCTTTCAAGGAATAGGTCGAATTACCAGTCACCCTGTATGTGTATTTCTATTACATGTACATTGTCGCTTAAAACCGAACTCAAGCTTTAATTTAGCTTACCGTGGGACTAGATCGATTTGTGTAAGAATGTCCAATTCATACCCATTTTTTTGTTAATTTACTTAATGAGAATTCGTAACACGTTGGCCGTCACTATTTATTATAGCTAAGTTTATATAATTTACTAAAAATACATAACAAGCAGGAAATTTACTAAATCAACAGTCAGTAAGTCAGTAACAAATTTTTGACCCGAAATATTTGGTACCTACCTAACTAATATCTCCTACTATTTAATCGAATGCAAGCTAGCTTCTATGCAACTAACATGGAAAGACGACCTTATGAAGGTCGCCGGGATACACTGGATGCAGGTCGCATCTAACCGGTTACATGTGGAGGTCCAGAGGGGAGTCCTATGTTCAGCAGTGGACGTCTTATGGCTGAGATGATGATGATGATGAAGCTAGCTTACTGAACTTAGGTACATATTAAAAGAATTCTATACAAACCTATAAGACATAATCTAGATTTCTAGACTTGTTAGGTCGTAAAGTAAAGGTTAGAAGTGAATGATCTTTGCCTTTGGCCTTTCTTTACAAAGATGAAACCGTAATTAAATCTTATTATTAAAAGTTGTGCTCTAGTTATTAAGTACTTTAAGTAGCCTGACTTTATTATGGTTATATGTATCAACTTGATGAAGAAGTTTAGATTTAATATTGTATATCGGGCTGGTCATATCTGCCGCATGCCGGACGATTTATGGGCCAAGACATCAACGGTGTGGGTGCCCCATAACTCAAAGCGAGGACCCGGCAGACCCCGCAGGCGATGGCGGGATAACTTGGACTCCTTTTTAAGTGACTGGCCAGATATAGCATAGAACCGGGATGAATGGAAGAAGAGGGGGAGGCCTTTGCCCAGCAGTGGGACAGAATGGGCTTATAATAATATCATAATAACAATCAATGTCACTACAATATCAGAATCGGAATAATTGAAATATGTGCAGTGATTTTACTCAAATAGCAACTGCCTTGTGATCTAATATAACTTGTTACGTTACATATCTAAATTACATAAATATATAAAAAAGGGTAGAATCTAGTACCATAGGTATGCTTATGCAAAGTAGTAGGTAGTAGGCAAGGCACTCGACAAGTGAACTGTTCTATTTTTTATTTGTTTCCCCTTTTTTGCTCTTCTAACGCAAAACATTGAGTGAAATACAAATTAACTACAATGTAAATGTAAATAGTGTCAGAACACATCGATCGTATAATTACTCCACTATAAAGCCCCATGTTTACCCATATCAAACAAAATCTTTTCAACAAACATGCTATAATCACCTTTAATCGTATGGCTGTTAGGGCTAGTTTCGCTTGAAGGAATGATATGCAATCTCAGTCCTTCGAGTGGCGCTCACGTCAAACAAGTTAATATTTAAAACTTTGAAGTGAGTTTGCTCAACTAAATAAATTTTCATGAAGTTTTTATTAGATATATACGCTATTATATGAATTTAAAATTATTTTTAATGGCAATGACCAGACAGGGTAAGATTTTATTCCCTTTTTTTCCTAAACAGCCTTTGATACTGACTATGCATTAAACTTACCCCAACTATCCGTTTTCATAGTTTTATTTCATGAGTAATCCTCGCGGTAACCGAAGAAAATATTACCCCAACTAATTATGGAATTAACCCAGAATTTCAAAAAGCCAACGGTCGCTTAGATGAATACATATAATTAAATAACGTTATCTTATAAGCAATGGTCGCCAATAAAATAACGCTCGCGGATTAGCAATTTTTATTTAATTTACAAATTAATAAACACCTTACTTACTAGGCTTATACCAACTTACTTATTAGGCTTGCTTATTGTAGGTATATAATTTATTTTAAACTACAATCGATATTTCATTATCGATGGTACGTTTTATTCTGTAAATATCCAATTTCTTTGTCTCTATAATTTTGTCTACCCACTGCGTCGTTCTTACGTATTCAGCTGTATTTTCCCAACTTCCTCTTTCAAATTTAACGCGACATTAACCCACTACTGGTTTACATGTTTACCAGTGTAAACATATAAAAATGTCGAACGTAAGTGCCCACAAGTTGATTGTAAATTCGTAACAACGTCGTAAACCGAGGGTATTAATGTCCCATGCTCTTTATAGCGCAAATCGATAACGTCCTGTGACGCGTTTCCATTGACATACGACAAAAATCACGGATTAGCTTATAATTCCCTCTCTCTCTCTTGCTACTACTTCCTAGCCTTATCTCATCTTATTTTATTGGTGGAGCCCTTGCGGATACACTTCGACCCATTGAGAGCATTTGTGTAACTGTCCCCTAGGTATTTCGCCTACCCCAGGGATTATTCTATCAACTCAATATGTTTGAGGACGGACCCTAGCGCCCCTTCCAGATAGCCGGAACCAAAGACTTTCAATCTTTGTCCTAGCCTTAGTCCCACATGGTGGGGGGTCGGGGTCAGTCTTCCTAGTTTGTCTCCTCCATTTCGCCCTATCTTTGACATCGTCGTTGTCATTGGTAACTTAACATGCACACAACACATGTCTTTTGGCACTATTTACATCTTTCCTTGTTTTGGGTCTGCCTTTAACTTAATTTTATGGCTATTAGTCGGGACGACTTCATTAGGTAGGTACCTTAATAAATGGGCAGAACGAGCACAAAATTGGGATTAGTGGAGATTGAAGCTTTTACCCGTTGGTCAAACACTTGAATATACCTACGAAAAACATTGGATTTCCATCAAAACATTCGCTTTAGATTTTCTAATTTAGAAGCAAACATCTCTGTTATGTTATTCTAACTGTTGTCGTGCATTGCATAATAATTATCCATGATCGAAATGTTAAGACCCAGTTTTCAACACACTGCTGTCAACTTTATTGCTATGACAATAATGATCGCAAATGTCGATTATTGGGGCCGTGTCGGGCATTGGCGCTTCTACGATTTTCGAGTGACAGATACCCTTAAATGAATTTTATGATTTTTCGAAGTTCGTGTAGACCCCCAGCTCCCAGGACGCCCGGGGATTATTGCTCTTTGACAGTCCATTGTCAGTGACTGATGACGGATACAACAAGACAGTGGACACGCGCTCTAGTACTGGGTCACCCTTTCAGGCATTATGAAGACGTGGCATTCAGCTCCACGTTTGGAGCTCTCTGCGCCATACAAACTCTAACACTGAACTTACATGACCCTTAATACAATGAGCATAGAGTTCACGAAAGGTCAGATAGCTGTTGGCAGTATAAAGCCCTTTTAATGCTCCCGAAATGATAATGTCAACTATGAAATTGGGGTTCTATTTGGAGTTCATCCTATGTAAACCTCGATTTGTAAGCTTTAAGCCTTACAAGTCAAATATACATACGTAAATGTATTGTAAAGTGAATAATGAAAATTAAGGCAATGTGTAGTACAATCGTTGCGTAAAGCTAGGCGTCCACAGACCCGAATCGTACGTATCGGACGCATCGCATTTAGTATTCTTTGTATAGAAAATTATACAAGTTCAGTGGAAGTAATACGATGCAATGCGTCCGATGCGTACGATACGGACATGTGGACGCCTGACTCAAGTATCTTATACTTATATTGAACATACTAGATTTTTTATAGGTACCATAATTATATTCATAATTGGTTGGAAACTATAGAATTGGACTCTTGTGTTACCAGATGTGTTACGTCCTTCAAAAACAGGACTCGCTAGTCGTATTGGGTAGCAAGCTAATAAGGTAATTAATATGATATCTATCACATACCTGCAGGTAGGTAGGTTTAATAATAAACGCAAACACATTGACAAAAACCACCTCTAACCACCCTTAGAAACCGTACCTTATTGGAAACACAGGATGGATAGCCAGAGATAAAGTGAAATGGAAGTTTTGATGTCCCTTTTTTTCGTTCTAATACCTTTGCAGGAGCGATAGAAACCACAGGATTCGCGATAGCCTACCAGGACTTTTGCCTAAGTTCTACGATATCTTCTAAAAACAATTGAAACCTGCCTACCTGCATCTCAGGCGATCCGCCTTCGTCCCGTATTAGTAGAAGGTAACTGTGACCATCGATGATCACTTCTTTCTTGAAGCGGCCACCTGAAACAAAATAAAACGTAGGGTAAGAACGGTAGAAGCGCCAGTGCTCGACACTGGACTATTCGACGTGGAAAATTTGACACTCATTTTGGTTGAGCACTGGTATTTTACCTTAACGTACTTTTTTAAGAACTTAGTTTCACGATATACCTAAGTAGCTAGGGAAACTACAAAATAAGAAAGCACCTGTGTTTCTGTCTTGTTAGAGTTAAAGAGATGTTTTCTAAGTAATAATGAAATTAAACTCCCATGTCCCTTATCCCTCCTTTACAAAATTGATACCTAATTTCAAGTACGACACGAACCCAACGAAATCTCTATAAATATGTTGGTATAATAGCTACTGTTATGTAACGAATAGGTACCTACCTACTGTCCTTTTAAACCAAGTTTAATATCACCGATTTTTTATATTATCAGAATGCTTTAGGTACGATATTACATTTACGACAATAGAATTATTTTCTCAGAATTCTGAGTATACTCGTAATTTTCATGCAATAGTTAATGCTTTTTAATTTATAATTATAACTACCTACATGTCGTCAAGCCATATGACTCATATAGGTAATCAATCTATTCTATCCGCCTTTTGTAGTCAACCAACCATCAACAATATCGATTTTCCGACCTAACTATACCTATTAAGGACTATGAGACCCCTTGAAATTACCCATCATTTCACGTCGAGTCATTATGGGGCAATCATCTAATCATGGTGAACCATCGATGGGATTCTATTCATACATAATTCCATCGCGTGGGTCCAAAAACGCCCGATAAAAATCAAAAAGCGCTATAAGTCATAAGTGACAAATAACTAGTTATTGTTCGTGTCGTTCTGCGATCTAGTATCTGCCTACGCACAAAATCTTAGTTCGTTGAACTTTTCAATGTTTATGTTGCTAGTAGCGCTATCTGTGAGCTCCGTGAGTAAACGCTGTGATGGCGAATGTTGTGCTGCCATCTAACGATTAAAGTTCACATCGCTGAAGCTGGCAGCTAGGGAAACTGTGATACAAAACTATACCGTCAAGTCGCTAGTGAACCCGTTTTATTAATACTCATTTTAAAGAATTTCTAATGCATACCTTCTGGACTTTCTTCTTGCATGTATGCCCCTGTTAGATACCGATGGACAAGCGCAGATTTGCCGCTGTCCGGCGATCCTAAGACGCCGACTCGCAATTCTGTGACTCCTCGCGCGGCTGTCCATTCTTGGCTGTTAACGAATGAATCTGTAACAATAAAAAATTAATAATTAACATTTAAGTATTAAACTTTCGTAGAGCAATAATAATATCACATTTTTGAAGTGTATTATTATTTCTTCTTATTCAATTATGATAATATCGCCATCTACAGCACACTAGATAAACTATAGCGAACCATGACTAGCATGTTGGACTGTTGGTTTACGAAGCGACCTCTAGTGGGGAGTAGCAAAACTAAAAGTTTTCCGAGTTCGTATGTAGATGGCAGTATTTTCAAAAGAGGCAGAAGTGAAAACCAGTAACCGTTATTTAAAATACCTTTAGTATATTGAAATAATCATTTTTGAATACTTAACACATGTTTTTGTAACCAAACAATATAAATAAAAGCTATAAATCGTAACATTTACGTAATTAATGTACGTGTATCGATCGACACCTGTAATCTGCTAGTTACACTAACAAGCCCCGGCTTTCACTGAGACTTCCTATTCTTAGGTAAAACCTAGTAGCCACATCTTGTTAGAACAAAAACAGCCTAAGCGCCAGTGGGATTGTGTCGTATAATGTCGTTTTAGAATTAAACAACGTGTTGTCGCGTAATCATTCAAGCGCAAACATAACGCAACGGTACATGTAATATTTATGCAGATTTGTAACCCGATAATTGTTATATTATCGTAGTCTGTAGCATAATAAATAAAGGGAAATAAAATATTAATACAAATAAACACGAATATTTACGCAAATTGAAATGTCCCTAATTATAGTCTCCACTGGGGAC
>JALPQI010010948.1:0-41279 GCA_025490895.1 Thaumatotibia leucotreta
ACATTTTTAACTTCAAATTTGGTCAGAAATCCGCTGTTGAATTTTTTCCCTTTCCTCATGGGCACCTTGTATATTAAGGGGTAGTATCTCTTTGCACGCCACAGATCTATTAAGTATTAGTTATTCAAAAACGGCTGGACCGATTATGTTCGAAATAGTGTTTTCTATAAACCCACTATTCATGATTTTTTTTCATATTATTTGGACCTACGGATCAAAAGTTAGAGGGGGGGGACACAATTTTCTTTTCTTCTAGAGCGAATATCTTCGATAATATTGATTTTAGAAAAAAATATTTTTTCAAGGCCCTTATTCTTCCCACCTCGGACATAGGTGATCTTGGTCGTTTTTCTTTGGTATATGACATCTAATATTTATAAGCCCTTATTCTTTTTAAGTGATCTATTCAATGATACCCCACACTGTAGGATTACAGCAAATAAAAAAAACATCTCCCTTTCACCAGTTGGGGAGGTACCCGAAAATAAAAAAATTTATTTGTTTTTATTATACCACTTTGTTGGCATGATTAATATGAATACTTGTACCAAATTGCAGATTTCTACAAGAGATATGCTGCGGAAAGACGGACAGACGGCCAGGGCGAAACTTTATAGTTTCGCCGGGGTTCCGTTTTTGCCATTTTGGCTACGGAACCCTAAAAATGTGACCACGTTTAACGTTTATTAGACGCCTTATTTAGAAATTGCCAGTATAAATTAAAAGTTTATTGCACTCGAAAATATGGAAAGTGCGAGTGCTGTGATAAACACTAACCCCCTTATTCATATACGTCTCCTAAGTTAAGAGTCTTAGAAGTAAGACTCCATTATCAAGCACTGGTCTGCTACCGCGAACACCGAAGTTCTTAAATTTATGGGTTTTGTCGCCAACAAGGCGTCATTAGAGTGACAGAAATAAACCCCCGATTTGCGAGCTTTGTTGTTCTAAACCCGTGTTTAGACTATAGCCAATCGTGACGCCCGCTCGGCAAATATACCTTTGACATGTTTTAATATCAATTTGACAGTCAGTCTTGATGTATATGGTCTTTGGCTGCAAGTCCATCCATGCATTGACAGCGCATCGCCTGGCGGCAGTTGCATGATGAGGAACCTGCATATGTTCCATAAATTATCATAACTGGCAACCTTCTGAAGTTCGCATTACAATAGTCCATACCTACTAGTCCATAGATTATACTCTGTTTGGTTTGGTGTTTAAAAAAAGGTTATCAATCTTGCAGTATCTTTTTACCGAGATAATCATTTCTTAACAAAAATGTAGTAACATATTTTGACAGCCTCCGTAGCCTAGTTGGTAGTGACCCTGCCTACGAAGCTGGACGGTCCGGTGTCAAATACCGGCGAGGGCATTATTTGTGTATTTATTTATCACAAATATTTGTTCCTTTGTCATGGCTGTCTATGTATTTACGTATCTATATGTATCTATCCATTAGACAGGGTGGTCCAAACCTTGACGTCAAAAAATTTTTTTTAGGTTCCCTACGTCATGGGCTATCGGAATATACCCCATGTATGTTAGCCGATTTTTTGTAGTTTTCGAGTTATGAATTTTTGAAAAAATTTTTTTGAGAAATTTTGGAATGAAGAAATTTTTTTATTAAAAAAAACTATTTGGTTTTTTTCATATTTTCTTTTTGTAAAAGTATTACAACAAATAAAGCATTTACTAGATATGTTTTATTTTTTTATTTACGTACATTAATGCTATTTTAATGCGTTTTAGCGTAAAATTTTGAATTTTGTATTTTTTTATCCTACTTGTATCAAAGTGTGGACGCAAATTTTTTTGTCAGTAAATGCTTTATTTGTAGTTATACATTTACAAAAAAAAAACTAGTTAAAAAACCTAATAGTTTTTTTTTATTAATTAATTTCTTCATTCCAGAATTTCTCAAAATTTTTTTTTCATAAATTCATAACTCGAAAACTACAAAAAATCGGCTAACATACATGGGGTATATTCTGATAGCTCATGACGTGAGGAATCTAAAAAAAAAATTTTACGTCAAGGTTTGGACCACCCTGTATGTATTGTCGCCTGGTACTCACATCACAAGCCTTAATTGAGCTTACCGTGGGACTAGGTAGTTTTTTGTAAATATGTCCAGTCGACGTCAAAGATCGGTTTAAGTGCCAAAAATATATTTACACGACCTTAATGTCAAGGCAATAAAGTCGTCTAAATATATTTTTGGCACCTAAACCGTAAAGATATATTTGACGTCGACTGTCCAAAAATATTTATCATTATTTATAATAAAATTTAATTAAACCATACATTTAAATCGGTTCTACGCGCAATGTGCCCCGCCCACTGCAACTTCAGTTTAGCGATTCGGAGAGCTATTTCGGTTACTTTGGTTCTGCTGCGGATGGTCTCATTTTTAATCCGATCAAGCAGAGAGACTCCTAGCATAGCCCTCTCCATTGCTCTTTAGGCCTATGTTCAGCAGTGGACGTCTTTCGGCTAATATGATGATGAGGATGATACATTTACATTGATATTTTTAAAAAGAACGGTTCTGCGTTTCTTCTCGGACGCTGTGATATTTATATCAATTGCTCCATTTTTAAACTTCTGTATTTTAGTCATATTAGCGATTATTTGTCTGAAATGATGATGTTGATGATTTTAGATAGTTTCTCTTCTTATTTTACCATTTGGGATCATTTAATTTCCCAATGGGTCTTAACAAATTACAATATCGATTACTATTTATAATGAACTGTGAATCTGAAGTCTAACATTGTTGGAATTGCTTCGGAAAAATCGCACTTTTTGGGCGTTAACTTTCTGCAAATCATGCATGTCATAGGGTCAAAAAGGGTCAAAAAGTTTACATTTTCCTAACATGTCATACAAAAATATACACCGTGGTCTCGAATAACCCGAAAGATTTTAACCACGCATTTTTGATGTAAAAACAAATAAAAAATATTTTATGACTTTTGTAATTTTTGGCGAAAAAAAATTTTTTTTTTGTATTTTTTTTCAATTGTTATTTAATTTTTGAATGTATCTTAATATGAAAAGTAAAAGTTATTCATAAAACTAGCACTTACATGGCTGTGAAGATTTTTTTTTACAAAAACCTCATTTTTAAAAGGTTTTATTTCTCACTTTTTGACATCAATCTATTAATGAGGTTAGTGAGACTATTCTCCATAATGGCACCAACGCCGTTAAAAAGACCTTTTGTACCGAGTTACAATTAGAAAATAGGTTTTTTTTTAATTGGTAATAACTCTGAAACTAGGCGATATCCAGAAAAGTTTAAACGACATTATACCTAGTTTCTAAATGTGATCAGGAACACACTGTTAAAATCTTTCGGGTTATTAGAGACCACGGTGTATTCAGTCGACGCCTGCAAAATTATGTTTTTATGGAATAGCTATTAAAAGTCTTTGAGATCTATCTGTGTTAGTATTAAATCAGGACTGAGATACGAGCTTTATTTCGAGAAGGTATTCATTACTTTGTTTTGCTTGTCAACCGACGATATCATATCAATTGCAGATCAGGTGCATATTTACGTTATACGAATACGTCAATTTGCGTCAAATCGCTCCAACCCGAAATTCTGGAACATTTCACTGATGTACTTTTCGTTATAATAGAACCTCCAATGGAGCTACTTAGAGTAATATCGGTAATTTCCGCAACCCGACCTGAGTCGGGTTACAAAGGAATGGTATTCTTATCGCGGTTCCTACGCATGAAATGAGTCGAACTCGGTTTAAAAATACCGGGTTTTGATTTTACTCCAAACTAAATATTACGGGAAAAGTTTTAGGACATAATTACAAACCTAAAAGAAACCGGTTTTTTCGACGAGCGCGACGAACAGCGTATGAATAAATCCGCAAGTGTTGTTGCAAATCAATCGGTTATTATTTTGCTATAAGGTACACCCGGATAAGACCGGACTATTTTTCGGCGAGTTGAAAGGATGTCACAAGAAAAATCATAAATTTATTTTCAGTAACTTTTACCTGCAGATGTGTGATGTACTTACGTATAAAAAAGAAATCAAGCTTTCAATATAAATTTACTTGATGCCGCTCAGCCGAATAGCTTAGGAGTAATCGACACTCAAACTTGCACAAATTTTTTTTTCAAGACACCCAACCGAAAAACCTTCTTGGCTTAAGATCGGACTAGTATCTAATTTCAACTCTAAAGTAAGGAGAAGAAGGGGCATCGCTACCTGTTAAAGATCGGATCTCCAAAAATTCTCGACAAAATTCACTTTTTTTTAAACGTTCGTAGCTCACGACAGATGCGGCTGAGCGGTTGCTGCATACTAGCGAGAGGGCGGGGTGAAATATGGCGTCATGCATAATATAGCCAGTGAGGAAAAATACTACAATTTTAGTAGTTATTGCGGTCATCCGATCTTACATTAGATCCGATCTTAGCCGGGTGTACCTTAGTATATTGGAAAAGAATGAATGCAATGATTTTCTAAAAAATAGGTTATTACTTATTAGACTGAAATGTCAAGGCTTTATGTCGAGTAGGTAACCAATATAACTTTTGAAATTGAACTGGTATCTATACCGGTATTTTTTTCCAGGCATAATTATTATTATATCGTCACTGCAGATCAGCTGTGAGATTCAATAAGAACAGTACAGCTGCCAATTTGATTGCATTCTTAGCACCACCCAGGGGTCACGTGTAGGGTAACGGTGGGTAACTTCCTACGGACGTAATGCAATCACGACCCCCAGGTATTTTATCAAATACCGGTATTTTATCAAAAATATGTTCGGAGGTTCTTGAGTGGCGGCCACGTACCGGAAGGCGTAGCGTGGGTAGGCACAAGGTGGACTGATGACCTGGTGAAGGTCGCAGGAGTCCGCTGGATGCGGGTGGCACAGGACCGGTCATTGTGGCAATCTTTGGGGGAGGCTTTGCTATGTTCAGCAGTGGACATCTTTCGGCTGATGATGATGATGATTTTCGGAGATAATTTCTGGATGACCCCAAAATTTCTATTCCTTATATTTTAACGAACTGATAATCGTGAAAGTTTATATCAATATTATATTTTTCTATTCACGATTCTACCCAAAAATGTTGCGTTAGATATGTGAACAATGAAAATGCATATTATTTACACTCAGAAACACGATATTGTTTTCACTTCTACTGAGAAAGAAACTGCCTCCAAATTATTTAGTCCATTTCGTTACGTTCACGTGTAATACGATTTTATATTCCGTAACAAAGTGAAATAACAAAAACGTATCTACAGGACATTTATAGAGAACCTTTTTTTTAACCGACTTCAAAAAGGAGGAGGTTTACAATTCGACGAAATCTTTTTTAGATATAGGATCGAAAACACTCGTGAGTCAAAATGATAACAAAATTCCAAAATCTAAAGTGCTGTAACTAATAGATACGGCAGCAATGCAATATTAATTTATTTTGTGTGGTTGACCTTTCTGGTTTTGATTTTTTTTATGTTCTCTTATAAGATATCAGAATAATTATAATCCTGAATACTTAACTAGCTTATTGACAAATCACCACTGTTTTTCATGCACTAGTATTTTAAACAAAATCTCTAACATAGACTTTTTTAAAGACGCAATCTTCTTCCCATTTCCTTATTTAAAACATTTACTTTATTTCTTTCCTTTGACCAAAAAAGTACATCATCATCATCTTTCTCAGTCGATAGACGTCCACTATTGGATATAAGCCTCCCCCAGTCATCTCTCCGTAGTCATAAATCGTATATAATAAAGGGCACATTGCACGTAGTACCGATGGCCGTTGGGGCGGAAAGGTTCTTCAGTGGCGGCCACGTACTGGAAGGCGCAGTGTGGGTAGGCCGCTCACAAGGTGAACTGATGACCTGGTGAAGATCGCAGGAGTCCGCTGGATGCGAGTGGCGCCGGACCGATCATTGTGGGAATCTTTGGGGAAGGCCTATGTTCAGCAGTGGACGTCTTTCGGCAGATAAGATGCGCCAGTGATCTTGCACATAGTTTACAGACATAACTATACTCCATTTCAAATACCATGGCCCGATGCCACTTCAAAGTTTCATGTGGCTTCGGGCCGTGGTATTTGAAATGGAGTATACCTTGGTCCAAAAAAAAACTTAACCTAAATTAGGAATCATCCGTTATCTACTTAGAATGTACAAAGCACACCAATTAAAATTCGCCGCAAAAGTCGACATTATTATTATTTCATGGAATCTTGGATACTTCCATTATTTTGTCTCAAGACAACAGTCGCGAACTGAAAGGTCGTATGGACCATGTAAACGTCGGTGTTTTATGCCGTTTCCTAAGAAGAGGGTGATATAATTGGCCGTGATAGACAGTCGGACTGACAACCGCGTATTTATTCAGAACAAAATGGCTGACAGTGCTGTGTGGTAAATATTTTCAGTGTAGGAGTATAAATGTCCTTTGGAGAGAGCAAGAGACTCTGCGTCTGCCTGCGACCACGGGTGTGACGTCATGCCCGAAACGTCAGGATATAATTAAACGTAAGTTTACGCGATTAAGACCCGTTTGTCTTTAAAATATGATTGATAATCGTGAAAGTTTAAATCAATATAGAGCAAGAGATGCCTAATCTTGATATGAAGATGAAACACAGTCCTAATGCTTATAAGGTATAAACCTCCGGCATAATAGGTGTCCGATTTCTACCGTCACTCTTTTAATGTAAGGCAGAAATGCTGGTGCCCTCTCCACTGTATGGTGATGTTGATGTCGTACCGTTCCAGGATGCTTAGCCAAGTTGCCAATCGCTAACGCTTAGTAGCGTATCGTAGTTTTCCCTCTGTCATTCTTTCATATTAGTGCGACAAAGAAAGTTAAGGTCAGAGCGGCTAAGTCCAGCATATTTTATATTGACGGAAAGTCCGTCATTGCGTCTTATACTGTTCAATTAGGGTTGGAAATCAGTTGGTAGACGGACTTTCCTGATAGACGGTCTTACCCGCATTGACCTTAGCTGCTTTTCGTTTACGATTGACGATTAAGCGGTAGCGATTGGGATCTTGTCTAAGCACGCTGAGCTCGGCGTCCGCTGGCTTTGTCTACAACCATATCCATTCGTCTACAACACCTGTCTAATGTCGAAATGTCGCACGTATTGTGGATCACAGAGCTGCAAAGCCCTGTTGATCATTGCGCGTGAGACTGTGGACAGGTACTATGTCGAAACATGTCGCGCGTAGTGATTAAATACGCGTGAGTTTAACCCTTCAACGGGCAAGACGAAAACAAATCCTGCTTTCAAGCCTCAACGCCATTCCCTAATACAAAAATCGGTTTTAGAAAACAAAAAGCTAGTGTTATAGTGTGGTCGCTTTTGAGACCGGTGCCCTATAAAGGTTAACCGTTTAATATATTTTTTCATCACACTTGCTGTCGAAGCGCGCCATTGCTTGCGCGCGTAGCGGGAGTAATAGAAAAGTGAAATTCCCTAGGGAGGAAAAGAAATGTCAATACGTCATTTAATAATATTATGTCTTAAAACTTATTTTTTGGTTGGCAAGTGTGATGAAAAACAATGTATGCATCACGGTCGGTAAGCGGAATACTAACTCAAGTCATAAAAGCCCTTCGCCTAACGGCGTCGGGCTTCTAACACTCTCGTTAGTAGTTCCGTACTTACC
Source organism: Thaumatotibia leucotreta (assembly GCA_025490895.1). Taxonomy (NCBI): domain Eukaryota; kingdom Metazoa; phylum Arthropoda; class Insecta; order Lepidoptera; family Tortricidae; genus Thaumatotibia; species Thaumatotibia leucotreta. The sequence goes on from JALPQI010010948.1 coordinate 7,688, forward strand.
TCCCTTGATGCACAATGTACTATTATTTCTACTACTATGTATTCTATTATTTCTGTACTATTAATATTTAAAATAATTTAAATTACAAACTAACAAATACTCGACGCACACTTTTAATCAAAGAGCCCACCCCGTGTAGTTCCGGGTGTAAAGGTGCCCATCACACTGGCAGCATTGCCACGCTGAATTGCGATAGCCAACCTCTGCACCAGGAACGACCCAGAGCGGGGGTCCCCTCTTCCGCAAGCGGCGTACCAACTCTCTAAAGAAGGATAGTGCCTTCAAACTCCAACAACCGGTAGTCTCATCGTTTAATTATATTTATAGTTATTATGTCTCACGAAAGTTTAAATTTAAGTAACTTAGGAATTTTGAAACCTGGCTTATGATTATGATGGTACCTACCGATTTTACAGTATGACGTTCGATTTGTCACTTTTGCACTTGCATACTAAAGGTGCATTCAAACCAAACGAGCATTCGCTGTTCTATCCTCCTACTCTACGAAATTCGATCGTTACGCGAAACGTGATTCGTTGATTTCGTAGAGTGGGGGATAAAACAGCTAATGCTCGTTTGGTCTGAATGCACCTTCAGAAGGCAACGGCAATGAGGACAAATCATAAACACAAAATTATTTTCAAGGGATTTGGTTGAATTTTTTGACGTGTGTTTTGTATTCTTCTCTTCTGCATAGTCAATTTCACTCGCTTCTATTAGCACGTCTGACAGAAACGCGCCTAAATGCTAATTTAGCAATTTCCTTTGACTCCATTCTTCTTTACGATATCGTTATTACATGGGTACCTTTAATTGTAGGCATCTTTGCGATTCCTTAAAGAAATAACTTGAAGGTACTCTGTCATGAAAATAAATTAGTGTAAATTAGGTCAGAGGCACACGCCATCAAATAAAATCGTTCATTGAGCCAATTTCACACAACAATTTGGGTCGAATAACCCGCTTATTAAAAAACGTATCCTAATATTTAAGTTCCTTCCAGTACCCAAACGATAGTACGGCAGTGTTGCATGTTTGCTTCGCGCTCGCCTTGGCGGGGCACAACCGTGCCCCCTGAATAATAATTAATTTAATAACCACTCTAGATTTTTTTAAATGAGTAAAAAGTTAAGAGAGGAGGGGGCAAGGGGGGGCCTGCCCCCTCCTCTCTTAACTTTTTATACGTGGGTTGGAAAAAAAAATAAAAATCAAGAATTTTCGACTTACAGATTAGTTCAAAATAAAAATATTTTGAGCATAATCAGCGCAGCCTTTTTTTTTTTTAATAATTACGGAAGCCTACAGGGAGCACGGCTCGACATGCTGGATTTTTTTTTTACATTTTAATACTTCGTCACTAATGTTAGCCCTCGATGGCCCCCGAACCCGCGGCAGACCAAAGAAGCGATGGCTAGATGTCATGAAGGCTGACATGAGTGTGAATGGGCTTACAGTAGAAGATGCCCAGGATCGCGCAAAGTGGAGGAAATGTAGCAGGAAAGCGGACCCTGGCAAAGGCCGGGATAACGCTAGGTAGAAGAAGAAGATTTTAATACTTCGTCACTCATTATTCCATTAAATATCGTTCAAAGCTACGATATCGTTCAGCCCGCACCTGTAAGCAGTCCTCGCATAAAGTAAGCCATTAGGCTACGACACGAAAACAAATGACTGACAATTGGCTCAAAGGACGTCACAAACGAATAATGAGGCACATTTTGACAGTAACCGTCTCGGCGCTCTCATTACATTAGCTTCGTAACGTAGATCATTTATTCTAGATGGAATATACAATATATTCCTTATATTTGTCAGCCTCCGTAGCCTAACCTACTACCGCGAAAATCGAAAAGTTCGTAAATTCCGAGGATTTTTCTCTATCACTCCAACGAAGGTGTCATTAGAGTGAGAGAGACAAATTCTGGAAATTTACGAATTTCGATTTTCGCGGTAGGGCCGCTAGTTGGTAGTGACTCTGCTACACTGTCCAGCGCAGCGACATAATACCCAAAATGCCACCTGGTTGGAAAACTGTTTTGGATATTACGTCGCTGGACAGTGTAGACGCCCCCTTATTAGCAAGTGATGTAGTGCTTAAATACGTGAGTAATCCGGTTCGATAATATTTTTATACCTACTTTACCTAAAACTAAACACATACATGCTTGTAATTAGGTCATTACCTGTGAACTTGGCGTTTTGTAGGGAGAATTTGGTTACACAGTACACTATTGAAAACAAAGAATAATAATATATCTAAGTTTCCCTTTAGATAATAAAATTAGGGATCAACTAAAGTCTATGACCAAAAACGTCAATTTCATAGATAATGATCCAATATTTCATAATAACTTAGCATGATGACTGGCAAATCAAATTAACATCTATACAAATTATATTTTTTTAGTTAGACTGTTATTGATACGTGTGAAGCAGCCAAACATGTCCATTAACGGAAGTGTTGCGAGTGTCTTATCGGAGGCACTAGCGTAGGTAATATTAATAGAGCCATTTATATCGTACACAGGCAAGTTAAGGTTCGAGCACACTTACCAACTCGGGCTATGGCGAGTTGGCGACTAAATAAGCTAATAGGGATGATGATTGTAGTTAAAATAAATATAAATGAAAATAAATAAATTATTTCATATTATGCATGACATAATACACGAATGAATTATTACTCTAATAAATAATAAATATCTTGGAACATTCTACACAAATCGACCTAGTCTCACGGTGATACGTACCAGGTAACGATATATGTAATAGATAGATACATAATATAGATACTTAAATACATGGTTCAAGTTCAAGTTCTTTAATGTTAATAAAACACACGTCAACATAAAAAAACAACAGCCATGACAGAATGCTCACCATCTAGAAATTTCCTGCCTCGCACGGCTAGACTCTGGAATTATTAAATTTGTCGCCTGCCGTGTTTCCGGACCGTTACGATCTTCAAATCTTCAAGAAAAGAGCGTATTCCCATCTTAAAAGTCGGTTGCGGTGTCCATGGGCGACGGTGATCGTTTACCATCAGGCGATACGTCTGCTCGCTTGCCATCTATTCCATGAAAAAAGAACAAGGAACAAATATTTGTTATAAATAAATACACAAATAATGCCCTCTCTGGAATTAGAACCCGGATCCTCGAGCTTCGCAGGGAGAATCACTGCCAACAAGGTACGGAGGATGAAAATTTAGATTGCAGTTATTTTTGTACATAACTTCTATTTAATAAATTGGAAAGAACTTTTAAGTTTGGCAGTATACAAATGTGACGTCACTTTAATGTAATGATATAAAAATGCATAGTGGCCATAGTTTGGACAGTTCGAAAAAAGATGTTGATTTGACTTGCCTGTTACCAATCATCATGCCTTATTTAGTTTTGACAGTTCTTTATAGGTAAAGACAAATTACAAGTCATAACATAACAGTGAGTATATTTACTACCTACTACTGTAATTAGTATATCCTCCGAATACATTTTTGAAGACTTATTCCATGCATGAGGTTCATTAAAGAAATATTTTTGAGTTTCAGTCCTAAGTATCTAAGGGTAAGCCCAATAATTTAAGTTTTTTTCTAATTTTCGTGAGAAAACACCAATACGGTTCACATAATAGATTTTCTTACCAAGTTTCAATAAAATTCTTACAGTTTCAGATAAAAGTCGCTGTGACATACGGACGGACAGACATGACGAATCTATAAGGGTATTTTGCCATTTGGCTTGAGAACCCTAAAATCGCCTTCTAGGGATGTATGCGTCAACCCTAAAAAGAGGGGATCCAGCTAATGTGATTGTCCAATCCGCTGCCGTATCTGCCCATAAATATCCTGACAACTTGCGGAAAGACGGCCAAATTGCGGAGCTCGCTTATTTATGCGACAGCCAGAAATATGACAAATGTGTTTATGAATTAATCATTTTATATATATTTAAATAATTGGGGCATTTTTTTCGCAGAACGGTAATGTGGATTAAATAAATAATAAATAAATAAATAAATATCTTGGGACATCTTACACAAATCGACCTAGTCCCACGGTAAGCTCAATTAAGGCTTGTAATGTGGGTACCAGGCGACGATATATATAATAGATAGATACATATAGATACTTAAATACATAGACAGCCATGACCAAACGGAACAAACATTTGTGATAAATAAATACACAAAGAATGCCCTCGCCGGGATTCGAACCCGGAACCTCCAGCTTCGTAGGCAGGGTCACTACCAACTAGGCTACGGAGGCTGACAAAAGTACTCTTTTTTGTAAACTGTTTTGAAAGAAAGCTTTTTCTGGGCATATGTCGGTGATCTTCAAACATGAACGAAGTGAGTGATTAAACCGACACGTTTTAAAGAAAAAGCCTACATTTCAACACGAATATCAAATAATATTTTACAATACATATTAGTTATTTATGTGGCTGGGGCATAATAAGAGGCATTAAACATGAGTGTGGTTTTCCACAATCATGTTTAATGCCTCTTAAATATTATGCCCCAAATAAAAATGGCATATATATTTTTTTTATTTATTTATCACAAAAGAAAACTTAGGTGGTAACACAATTTCTTTCGCCAAACTGTGGATGAAATGAAACGAGCCGTAGGCAATTATGTTACCAAAATGTCAAAAATCCTTAGAGTTTCGCCATGTCCATCTATCCGTCTGTCCGCAGCATAGCTCAGTGGCCGTTAGTACTAGAAATCTGTAATTTGGTACCAGGTACACATATTACCCATGGGATGATTTTTTTTATTTGCTGTAATCCTGCAGTGCTATCATTGAATTGGTATTTTAAAAAGAATGAGGGTCTTAAAAAATATTTTTCTAAAGTCAATATTTTCGGAGATAATCGCTCCAGAAGAAAAAACATTGTATCCCCCCCCTCTAACTTTTGATCCGTAAGTCCAAAAAATATGAAAAAATCATGAATAGTGGGCTTATACAATACTTTAAAATAATACTATTTCGAACTTAATCGGCCCAGCCGTTTTTGAATAACTACGGAACCCTACACTGAGCATGGCCCGACATGCTATTGGCTGGTTTTTTTTATTACGTGTGCGGTGTGCAATAAAGAGTGTATTGCATTGTAACATTAAGACCCAAAACAAAGTTGATTATTTTACTAAAAAGGCGCACGTTGTTATATTTTAGTTGAATTACGTACGTCACAATTACCAAATCAAATTATGCCTGCCATATTACTTTATCTCGTTATCGTTACTCTTTGATTTTCAATAATTTTGTTACCGCTAAAATCATTTGATATTTCTATATTCAATAAAATAAATAAAGAAACGTAAGAACACTAAGTAGATTGACATACGTGACCAAGCTCTGAACGATGCGGGTATTTCTCATTTAGATTTGTAAGTTGTCACAGCCATGTAGGTACAGAAAAATAACGTTACTTAAACTTATTTTTTTATTTAATTTAGTTGTCATTTACTTACCAAAGAAAAAATACCGAAGTTTCCCAACGCTGGAGGTTTGGACCCACGTCCTCAGCTTTCGCGGCTGATGTCTAAACTGCGACCATATACAGGGTGGGAATGAGTATACTGACAGACTTTACCAATGCATTTTTGATGTCAAAAGAAGTAAAAAATATTATGAGACATGTGTAATTCTTGGACAAAAAAATATATCTTTTTTAATTCTTTTTTGTGATTTTTTGAGTTTTTTTACACATGACCAGTAATTGTAGGGAAATTTATTTTTCTTAACGATTTTATAATTTTTTTAGTTGAACATTTTTTTGATACTTTTTTGTCATTTTCTCTAACTTTCGTCAGTGAGTAGGTATGTTAAGAGAAAAACTATTAGTGTAAGAATTTTAATCGTGCAGGCATTTATCACTATCAGTGATTTGTGATGAAAATGGTTTTTTGAAAAACATGTCATTATCTCTTAAACTAAGCCGAATCCAGAAAAGTTCATACAACATTATAGTCTCAAAATGTGGTCAGGAATACACCTTTCAAGTCTGTCGGGTTACTCACTAACCAACCTGTATAACATGGACGTCTAACGCCAGCTCAAAGTTTTATTTGTTCGTAGCCTAAACCACTCGGCCACTCCAGTATATAGCGGACACCGGTCGATATGTGAGCGATTGCGGGGCGACACATGAATGCGGGCTCAGTGCTTGTTAATGGAGACCCAGGCTCACCGAAACATGTCGCGCGTAGCGACTAAATACACGTCAGTTTAACCGTTTGATTATTATTATGTCTCACAAAAGTTTAAATTCAATCATCATCGTCATCAGCCTATGATACTCCACTGTTGGACGTAGGCCTCTCCTATTAACGATGCGTATAGACGCATTAGGAGTTAAATGCCCATAATCGCCACGCTGGGCAAGCGGATTGGCGATCGCAGTTATGTGTCCACTGTGATGACGCTGCTGCTGCCCATCATCATTCTTATATCAAATAAAATAATGGTCAGTGACACTTCAATCCCTGACTTTTACGACACCCGCAAGAGGAGTTGGGGTGGTGACAAATGTATTCTGACTGCCGTCACCACACGGCCGTAAATAAATTCAATAACTGCAGTTAATTTTATACTTAAATAAATGTGTTCATTTTTTCCTAAAATGACAAACGGATTTCAAAGGCACATTTTAGATTTGACGTTTATGAAAAACGCTACGATGAGCATTAAATATGACAGCGCGAAAAGAATATTTATTGTTGCTGAAAATATTTTAATATTATTGCAAACTTGGGAACGAAATAATGCAGTTGTCGCATCAATGACATGAAAATGAAGTTAATAGCCGTTAAAGTTGGCATATCATACTAGGACTTTTTTTAATAAATTTTAGATAAAATATAATATTTTTTTATGTGACGAAGGTAGACAACTGAGCTTTCAGCCCACCTGATGGAAAGCAGGAACTAAGGCCCATGGACATAGTGACCAAAAAATTGCCTATGCGCTGCCTATCCTGAGGACTTAGATGGATTGATTGATTGAAAATAGACGGTGTAATTACTGGCATAGATAGAGATCTATGCCAGTAATTACACCGTCTATTTTTACCCGCAAACCGAAACACAGCAGCATTGCAGTGCAAACACTGTATTTAGCGGCAGGTTAACGGGTAAGACGGTGATAGCTATCCGGGCAGACCCTGCATGAAGTCCTACCACATTTACCAAAGAAATAGACCTATTTCACCAACTTCCCAGTTGGGATTCGAACCTACGTGTCAGTGCAGCTTATGCATAAACCACTCGGCCACCGATTTCATTTGAAACCGATCAATGTTTCTTAAAAAACACTTTTTTTCTGTTCTCAGCTATCGCAGCTGGCCTAATAGGTAATATGAATTTCGAGCATTTGTCCCTGTCACTCTGTCAAAGGCGTCATTAGTGTGACAGAAAGCGATGCTCGAAATGTTGAACGTCAAAGTTCGCGGTAGACCTATACCAAATGGCTGCTACTACTTAGGGCTTGTCTCTCAATCACGTCATACTGTAAAGGGGAAGGGGGGGGTCAAGAAAAAATCACCATACGGGAGGGGGGTCATCGGACAAATCACGTGTATATTTTTGTTACTCTCGAATCTTCTGGACAGCATTATAGCCAATAAAAAAGTTTTAAAAATTCACGAATATTTACCTCGCAGTTGGCAAAAACGTACGTAAATTCAAGTGTTATTAAAAGGACTACTTAACTTGGCAAAAAATTACACGTCATATTGGCTAGGGGGGGGGGGGGGGGGTCCAGAAAATATCACCATGGGGGATGGGGGGTCTAAAACAGGCCAAAATCGTATGACGTGATTAATGGTCAAGCCCTTAGTGTGACAGAAAGGGATGCTCGAATTTTGGAAAGTCAAAGGTAGGCCCATACCAAATGCCTGCTACTACTTAAAGCTTGTCCATTAATCACGTCATACTATATAGGGGGAGGGGGGGGTCAAGAAAAAATCACCATAGGGGAGGGGGGTCATCGGACAAATCACGTGTGATTTTTTGTTACTCTCGAATTTGCTGAACAGCATTTAGCCAGTAAAAAGAAACTTTACTTTTTTATGAAACACTTTTTAAATACTGTTTTAAAAGTTCGCGAACATTTACCTCGTAGTTAGCAAAAAAGTATGTAAATTCAAGTGCTATGAAAAATACTACGTTGGCAAAAAATTACACGTCATATTAGCTAGGGGGGGGGGGGTCCAGAAAATATCACCAAATATCACCATGGGGGACGGGGGGTCAAAAACAGGACAAAATAGACAAGCCCTTATTGCTTGGGTAGCTCAAAATTAAAAGTACCAATTAGTACCAAACCAATCGCCAGCAGCAGCTTAACCTAAAAATTTGTAATAATAAAATAAAATAATAATATTTTAGCCTATAATAATGTCCCACTGCTGGGCACAGGCCTCCTCCCATATATGAGAGGGATTCAGTAATGGTAAATATCATCTGATATTCCGTACATAAGTTTCAGAAAAACTCATTGGTACGAGCCAGGATTTGAACTCACGACCTCCGGATTGAAAGTCAAACGTCTAAACCACTGAGCCACCACCGTGCCACCACCGTTTAAAAATTTGTATTATTCCATAATCACGCATTTTTAGAATACAATCTTAGTCTTATTACGAACTTAAAATGTTAACACTTAAATTCACATACATCTTTAGTTAAAATTATTGAAAATTATAAGTATTAACTTAAACATATATCTGCGAACGTGTTTCACGATATGTGTCAGTCAGCCATATTTGTTTACGCTTTTTTGGATTTTACTGACGAAGAGTATACACATATAAGATATCTTGATCGACAAATAAAATCAATGTGTTTCTCTGTAAACGAGAATTTTATTTACTCAGTGAATACAAATTGTTTTATTTATCAATTCTACATTCAAGAACTATCAACAAAAACATACCTGTAAACGAGAAACGACATTAAATGTCCATTCGTCGTTAAATCTTACACATTCAATTATATCTCACATATTTAACTAAATTATAGTAAACGTTTTTCATCACCAAATTTTCTGACACGCATGACATATTGACATTACCTGCCGCCGTTTGTCTATAGTGCAGGCTGCGGCCAACTAAAAAGGTATAAATACTTTTTACAACTTCCCCCATAAGGTAAGATAATTTTTAACAAAATTTTCGTGAAACAAAATAATCGCTCTTTCTTCTTTCTTAACGTCCTAGTAAGGTACAGGAATAAGTTTTGTAATATGAAATAGATTTGACTCGGCCTTTCTGTGACCAACATCAATTCTGTATATGGAGTCAGAGATAATTTCAGTAATCTTATAGGGTCCAATTTTTAGCTCATCTAATTTCTTTCTATTCAGTTTGTTTTCATTTTCAACATATACAAGATCTCCTACGTTAAATTTATGACATTTTCGATTTTTATCGAAAAGTTTTTTATTATAGTAATGAGATTTTAATGTATTTTTTAACGCGGTATCTCTGTCTTTTGTTAGATTATTTTTTGGTACTTGTTTTAATTCCTTCGGCATAATCCTGTCGTCTGTGCCGTTCAGGAGGTAACTTGGGGAAAATCCAGTGACCGAATGTTTTGTTTCATTATATTTCTTTACACATTCTTGAGCTATAGTTGCCCAAGCACGTTTTTCACCTATCTCATTTATTTTGCATCTTATTTTGTTCACTATTGTTTGATTCAATCTTTCGTTCAACCCATTGGAGAACGGTGTATTCACTGCTGTGAAAACCATAGTTATATCCTTATTATTCAAAAAATCCTTGAATTGTTTTGAATTAATTCCTGGGTATTGATCAGTGAGTATCATACCAACGTCATCTGTATCAGTTACGATTGTGACCAATTTTATAAAATCATCTGCATTTTGAGTTTTTGATGCTAGAATAAACGCGTATCTGGTAAAGTGGTCAACTAACAAATGTAAATATCTTTTAGTCGATCTCGAGCCTCCAAAACCACCGATTGTATCTATTGACATTATTTCAAAAGGCTTTGTGGCTGGACCTAAATATGACATAAGTCCAAACTTGTTTTGTCCTCTTGATTTATTTTTAATACATATTTCACATTCTGTGCAAATTTTCTTTATATTTTTCGTAAGATTTTTGGCTGAATATAGTGGACTAATGCTCTTTATCATTTGTCCCACTCCAATATGACAAAGATTAGCATGAATATTTTTGAAAAATTCAATGCTAAATTTTTCCGACAGTATTATTTTTTCTTTTGTTTTGTGTTTTTTATAATATACGTCTTGTTTCTTAATTAATTTTTCCTTCTGCTCCTGTATATCTTCGTTCTGATGCTGGTCTCTAAGAATGTCTTTAAGTTGTATCAAATTCACTATTTTTAATTGTTCATCTGTGTTATCATAACATTCTAATACTGGATTTCTACTAAGACAATCTGCTTCTAAATTAGTTTTTCCTGGAGCATATTTTATCTGGAAATCGTATTGGGACAAATAGTATGTCAGATCACCTAGTTCTTCGTCGGTTCTAGATTTCAGATTCATATTTTCTAATGGTTTATGATCTGAAAAAACTGTGAATGTTTTTCCTATTAACCAGTATTGCCAATATTGTACCGCCTCCTTGATAGCTAAACATTCCAAATATATAGCTTTTTTTTTCTTTTGCGTTGCATTAAGTTTTTTTGAAAAATATGCAACTGGCTTTTCTTGTCCATTAGTCTGTATCTTTTTGTGTTGCAGTTTCGGGTAATTCTCGATTCACCTCTTCAAGATATTGATCTCCAAATTGTATGTTACCATCCTCATCAATATAATTTTTTCTAAGTTCTTCAGTCATTGTTATCCAAACCCTTCTTATCTGGTGCCTCTTGTTTAAACTATTTTTTATTTTACCGTACGCAGGTGTTTTCAATATTTCTTTGTGGTGCCCTACTGATTGTAGTTCATCTGGTATAGCATATGTTTTGTTATCAATCGTGGTTATTGAAGTGATGCAGTATATATTTGTTTTTCCGTCACTCCCGGGCAATATTGTAAACTCAAATCGGAGTTTTTCCATGTTGGATCGACTCATTTTAAGACAATAATGTCGTTTTATAAGATATCTTGATCGACAAATAAAATTAAATGTGTTTCTCTGTAAACGAGAATTTTATTTACTCAGTGAATACAAATTGTTTTATTTATCAATTCTACATTCAAGAACTATCAACAAAAACATACCTGTAAACGAGAAACGACATTAAATGTCCATTCGTCGTTAAATCTTACACATTCAATTATATCTCACATATTTAACTAAATTATAGTAAACGTTTTTCATCACCAAATTTTCTGACACGCATGACATATTGACATTACCTGCCGCCGTTTGTCTATAGTGCAGGCTGCGGCCAACTAAAAAGGTATAAATACTTTTTACACACATATAAATATCTTGATAAATAAATATCTAGATAATATGATTGATTTCAGATGTCTTAAACAAATCGACGTAGTACCATGGTAAGCAGCTCAATTAAGGCTTGTGTTGTGGATACTAAGACAACGATGATACTAACTATGTATAATAGTTAGATAGATACATATAAATACTTAAATACATAGCCACGACCAAGGAACAAACATTTATGATAAATAAATACACAAATAATAAACCCTCCCCGGGATTTGAACCCGGCACCTCCAGGCGCAGGCAGGCTCACTACCAAATAGGCTACGGAGGCTGACATAAATGAAAGTATTTTAACTAGCGTGTTTGAATAAATACGTAAAATACTTATGATCATAACTGTACAGTGGGGTTCAAAATTGCATGGACAGTTTATGAATGAATTCATTCATAAATTGTACAAGCAATTCTGAACGCCACTTTACTTTGCAAAATCTCGAGTTCTAAATTCAGCCTACTAAGAAGCTTTTATTGAGAAGTGGGAGATTTCATTAAAGAATCAGTTTTGCTGCTCCGTGGCGAAATGGGGGCATTACCGGTACTGCTGTTAGTAAAGATACCTTCATCACACATAGACCATTTTAAGTGAGACCTGCGGCGTTACCTCAAACTTCGAAATCCGTTTTCGAGGATTTTTTTCTGTCACTCTAATGTAACGACAAAATTTATGAAACTTTTACATGTGTTTTCTATAATAAAAAATGAGTTTGTGGTGAAATGACAACACATGTCCCCATTCTTTATTTATGTTCTCCAACATATAACGAAACCAGTAATTGAATATCAATTTTATTGAACAAATCTCTTCTGAGAAATTAGAAGGTTTGGTCAATTTTCAGTTCCCAGTGAATGTGTCGCATAACATACATATTGATGGTCTAGTAACCACATATCTTTAGGGAATAAAAGTTAACAGGTAATCTAACCACAAATATTCCACTATTTCTTATTATTCTTCCCTATTTCAAACTTCACAATGTTTGCGGGACCAGCGATTGATCGTGTAAACCGCCAGTAGTTTACCATGAGTTAACAAGTAAGGCTTGCGTTAACATTTACTCGATAAGTGAAGTCCAAGACACACGATCCGTATATGGAATGCTCTTCCTTTAGATGTTAGGCAGTCTCAGTCCAAACATGTGTTTACGAGTGACAAGCGTCAGTCGCGTAAGCATTTATTAGAAGAGTCTCGTATCAATTCAATTCAATTCAAAAATATAAGTAGTTTAGTAGCAGAGTGCTTAGACAAGTTGCCAAACGCTAACGCTTAATCGTCCATCGTAAACGTCTTTGTCGCACTAATGAGAAAGAGTGACAGAGAGAGAAAACTACGATTCGCTTCCAAGCATTAGCTATAGGCAAATAGCTAATCATCTAGGTACTTATGGTATGTAAATATGTATATTATATTCTTTGTATGTACTTAAATTGATGAAAACGTAATATATTTTATGTGTCTATGTTTATTAGCTTGCAGCATTATTGTCGGTGCTTAAATTTACTCGTTTCTTTCACCGGACCAATACTTTTATTTTTTGTTTGGCCTAATGGTTGAATGGTAGAGAATGCCTTTTGGCATTAAGTCCGCCTTTTGTACTTTATTTAATGTGCAGGAAAGCTGTCTGTCCTGCTCGTACTGATGTATTCGAACGAGATGGTCTATTTTGCGTATCAAGTAGCAAATGTAAAATACTTGTCTCCTCATGGTACGAGTAAGCACGCAGGTACACGTACTAAACACACACATTACACACAACAAGTACCCATCAGTCATCCTCGCGATATTTTTTCATAAATTCGGAAAAACGTCTAATAAATAACCGGTAATGTATTGTTCTGATTTTCTGTCCGAAGATTATAATCATAATCTTGTCTCATCGTGTCCTCAAAGACTAGTCAATCTCTGTTCCTTTTGAACTGATACTTATTTCGTGTTGGATTTTATAATAAACTTTTGGACGATATAATTGCAAATTGCAAATTCTTGCAAATGAATGAAAATTACCAAAAGCGCCATACATGTACCTATAACATTTGAAGAGATCCCTCGATTTCTCCAGGATCCCATCATCAGACCCCAACTTGGTGCCAATGGGACCATCTCGGGGTAATACACGTTCGATCACAAAAAGAAATTTTAGAATCGGTTCACTATTCTCGGAGATATCAGGTAACATACATACAACAAAAAAAAAAAATAAAAATAAAAAATTCAGTCGAATTGAGAACCTCCTCCTTTTTTTGAAGTCGGTTAAAAATAAAAATTGTATCGCTTACCTACGAATTTTCGACCTAAGTTGGGTCACCCACGTAGATTTTATTTAAATATGCAGACCTGAGGCAGCAGTAACAGACCGTATGGTGACGGCAGTAGGTACTAATATTTTCATCACACTTGCTGTCTAAGCGCGCCATTGCTTGCGCGCGTAGCGGGAGTAATAGAAAAGTGAAATTCCCTAGGGAGTAATAGAAATGTCACTACGCCATTTAATAATATTATGTCTTCAAACTTATTTTTTGGTTGGCAAGTGTGATGAAAAACATTGTAACTATGCATCACGGTCAGTAAGCGGAATACTAACTCGAGTCATAAAAGCCCTCCGCCTAACGGTGTCGGGCTTCTAACACTCTCGTTAGTAATTCCGTACTTACCTCCCTCGATGCACAATGTACTCTTTTTTTGTCATCACCCCAACTCTTCCCGCGAGTGTCGTAAAAGTCGACTAAGGGATATAGTTAATGGTCGCATAGTTAATGGGAGAGGCCTATGTCTGGCAGTGAACTGAGATAGGCTGATGATTATCTATTCATACAGCTCCTAATATTACTGATAAACATGTTATAAGACGAGCCTAGACGTTTGTGAATCTCAACCATACCCCGTGCATAACGGCGGCAGTTGCCTTTAACAACTTCATTCTCGGCATATATCCTCCTTTCCAAAAGGTCACAAGTAACATTCCACTATTCTCACATAACACCCTTCTTCCACTAAGACACTGTAACCTCTACTCAGTACTCTAAAGACAAAAATGGTACGCCAAGTAGGGTTGATAAGTCATTTTGTCATGGATTGGTAATGGGCCAGGGGTGGTAGGTGATTCAGTTTTCAGCCGACTACGGGAAAAATAAGGCGGTTATTGCTTTAGGTGTTTCGCTTATCTTTGTGGTTTTCACATTACCGGATGATATGAATATTATGACTGTGATACTAGTAACAACTGGAACTGTAGACATATTCTCGCTGTTTTTAAGGTTCCGTACCTCAAAAGGTAAAAAACGGAACCCATATAGAATCACTCGCGTGTCTGTTTGTCATCTATCTATCTAATGATGGACGTGGAACGGAAATAAATGAATTTTTATAATGAAAGCTGCTTTTAGGGCGTAATTTAGAAAAAGTTTAAGTTTTCACAACTGTCAAATTCGCTTTCTGGTACGTGGCCACGACTCGAGAACATTACCGTTCCAACGGCCATCGGTTCTACGTGCAATGTGCTTCGCTCACTGCCACTTCAGTTTAGTGATTCGGAGAGCTATATCGGTTACTTAGGTTCTGCTGCGTATGGTCTCATTTCTAATCCGATCTCGCAAAGAAATTCCTAGCATAGCCCTCTCCATTGCCCTTTGGGTGACTTTGAGCCTTTTTATGAGGCCCCTTGGCCTATGGCCTCATTTCTAATACGATATCGCTATAGTGGCCGTGTAGTGACGGCAGTAAGAATACATTTGTTACCACCCCAACTCGAATCCTCCTGCGGGTGTCGTAAGAGTCGACTAAAGGATTGAATTGAAGTATTATTGACCATTATTTGATAAAAGATTGATAATGGGCAGCAGCGTTATCATAGAGGACACATTACTGTGATCGCCAATCCGCTTGCTCAGCGTGGCGATTATGGGCATTTACCTTCTAATGCGTCTATACGCATAGTTAATAGGAGAGGCCTACGTCCTGGACTATCATAGGATGATGATAATAGTGGCTATAATTTAAACAAATATTTCTCGCTCAATAACGGATGAAGGGCATTCAGGGCAAGCAGACACAGTCTTGGCCTCGACTTGCGGGCAGAATAACAAATTTATCAAGTAATATGGTCGCAGACATCTGTTTACATCGCCCGAGCAAATACGGGGATAACGCGCGGTTGGGAAACAGGCAAATTCGTTAGGGTGTGTCCGACTGGCTACGAACTGGTTTCTGATATATTTATTTGAGAGAAAAAAAACGCGAAATTATTATAAAACAGTGTAAAATCTTGCCTACTTTTAAAAATTTAGAATTATCGTAGATTTTGGCTAAAGCAAATGTGTCCAGTGAAAAATAGTTACATGCGGTTTTCAACTTTCTTCTAGATAATTGGCCATAATTTCTTAATAAAGGTGCCAAAACACACAAAACTTCCCAAATTAACTAACAAATGTATACAAATTAATTTAGCATTGAGATACAATTTAGATTTCATGTTCTAATTTTTTTTACTTGGTCGAAATCTGTCCAGATTTGACTAACTTAACGTCGCCTACGTCCATCAGTGGACCTGAGGCGGATGATGTGTGATATGTATGAGAATATGCTTCATTTAAATTATCTCTTTTTATTTGATTTTGTCAATGCACCGCTTAGAATCTTTCTGCTTCGCCTCAATGTTGACTGGTAGAGAATGTCTTCTGAAAGTTCGCCTTTACTAGTATAAGTTTTTGCTTTTCTGCAATAAACATTAATTAAATGTTTCATGTGGCATTGTTTGCATGTTGATGCACAATTGTGTCCCGTGTATTTTTGAGGTTTTGTGGGAGGATATATTATGTTAATTTCTCGGAGTATTGGTGTACGCTGTGATGCCGTGAAAATACCGAATAGAGTGCCGCGTAAAGACCAAAGAACCGGCAGCTGCCTCGCACAGCGTATAAGCACAGCGAGGACATGCCGCCAGCATTCTCGGTAGTACATTACCACAAGGGCCAATTTTGTGACAACCATCATCATCATCATCATCATCATCATCATCATCATCATCAGCCTATGATAGTCCACTGCTGGACGTACGCCTCTCCTATTATCTATGCGTGTAGACGCATTAGGAGATAAGTGCCCATAATCGCCACGCCGGGCAAGCGGACTGGCGATCGCAGTAATGTGTCCACTACGATGACGCTGCCGCCCATCCTCAATCTTTTATCAAATAATAGTCAGTGACACTACAATCCCTTAGTCGACTCTTATGACACCCGCAGGGGGTTTGTGACAATACCATGGGGAAATTGGGAAAGGATTATTCACTAGATACTTATGTAGCTGCTAAAAACAGGATGAAATGAATATTGAATTGAAACTACTACAACAAACGTGATATTTCGCCGTTTCATGCTCAATATTAATAAGGGCAATGATACGTTATCAACCTACTTAGATACGAAATCATACGTGCACAAGTCCAACTCTCACTTGACCGATTTTTCCAATGTCACATCAAAACTACGAATAAATAAAACGTGGAAACCGCACGCCATACTAAATAACCATTCTAAAACGGTCTTGAATTTTAGTTGACAAGTGTCACCCCCTCTTCAATGCATCACGCTATTAAATTTCAATATCAACCTATAAAAACTTAAACCGCCATTTAAAAGTAGTTGTCATTGGTCCATCAAAGTTTTGATTGGCTATATTCCATAAACATTTGTCAAAGGTGTTGCGCCGAAATATACGCGGTGTTAAGAAAAGCGTTATGTTCTGCCCATCTTGGCACAATTGAACAATTGTTTTTGTAGGCATTTTTGAGCTGGCGTTAGACGTTACGTCCATGTTATATACGGTCGCAGCATTCAAACGAGATTTTTATATAGGTATCAAATGCCGCTACTGGGAGGATTTAGTCGATTGAGATTGATCGTCCCTAATTGCCCCCGTTTGATGTATTGCTCCCTTCAATATTTTATTTTATTCATGGTTGAAAACTTGAAAAGGTTCTCATTGAGGCATAAGATCAAGACAGCATTTTTTACATGAAAGTCAATTACAGAGAGATAAACCAAATTGATGGCAGCTTACCTTTTGTGCCTCGAGAATATTTCGTGTCTAAATTGAAGATACTTAAAAACTTTCCCCCTTATTTATAATCGTCTTCTAACTTATCAGGCCTCTAAGTATTGTGTGTCCCTTTCGGTCTTATCAACATTTCTATAAGATCAAAAGAAACAAACATTACTTAGCGGCTTGCTAAGTGGAGACGTTTATAAATAAGGGGATTTGACTTTGACGACACTTCATTTAACAAGTCAACCATTTTCATTTCAAACAAAACTATAAAAATACCTTCTACATTTTCATGTCTCAAAAAGCTGAATTGACAAAAATATTTACCGTGGAAGGGAAAAGATAAAATCAGTCCCAAAATCTGTAGACACAGGAAAAACAACACCCAAGAAATCATAAGCGAGACGCTCAGAAAGTTTCCGTGAGAGAGACAGAAGTCACACAAATAGTGATGTGCTAGCTTTGAAAATTTAAGGCGCAAAAATCCTTAAATGCTCGAGTCTTCAAGGCTCAAGTAATAGGTATATTTTACCGCATTATCATCTTAATGTTCAATTTTCATCGCGGGTCATTAACAGTGATCGGTGCCACTCCAGCCACACGGCGGAATTTCGTGTAAAAAAATATACGGACATGACTGATATTTTTTTATTAAACACTATTGTATTAAATATACACAGTAGAGCACATTTTTTGAAACAAAAATATGACATAATCATCATCATCATCAGCCTATGATAGTCCACCGCTGGACGTAGGCCTCTCCTATTAACTATGCGTATAGACGCATTAGGAGGTAAATGCCCATAATCGCCACGCTGGGCAAGCGGATTGGCGATCGCAGTAATGTGTCCACTATGAGGACGCTGCTGCCCATCATCAATCTTTAATCAAATATGGTCAGTGACACTTCAATCCCTTAGTCGACTCTTACGACACCCGTAGGAGGAGTGGGGGTGGTGACAAATGTATTCTTTCTGCCGTCACCACACGGCCAAATGACATAATAAATAAAGTTTATTTTAAAGTTACTATAGAAACATACAGTGTGTGAGGACTGGTGCCGATCACTGGTCATTAAGCTTCGCTCACTCTTGAGGCATTAGTTTCACTAAAAACAAATATTTCACGGTTGAATATTTTCATTTTTTGAAGTACAGCATTTGCAAAGCAGGTACTTACTTAATTTGTATGTTTTATATTTCAAGCAAATGTTTAAATTACGTAAAAAAATTATGTTTAAAAAATTCCCTAGCTATGTCAACTACGAGTATGTAGTGACTGGTGAGAAGTTCGATTAAGAGTGATATTTATGAACCGTACAGGTCGATTCTCAAGAGTTGGCACGAATCACGGAATAATAAAACACACGTTTTTTCTGTTCTGTGGCACGACTAGTATATCTAGAACGAAATTAATATCTCATGCCTACTGAATCAATCAATCAGTTCCGTTCTATTTGTTCTTCTTTAACAAAATACACACAAAATCACATTACAAAATGTATACAATGCGGTCAAGATACGGTGTGGAATTGACAGATCAACTTTGGGAGGATCTCTAAACGATTAAATAACTATTTCAAGTTAATGCTCAAGCTTTCAAGGCTACAATTTCACAACACTACCCCCGTCAAGAGCAGATATTTATCTGCCATAGTCATAACAGTTCTGTGTAGTCGGACTATCACATTACATAAATTGGAGGGAACGTTCCATTTCATTGTTTGTCGGAATCGATGTTTTTGCGGATGCGTCGCTCAGATATCTTATTGTTATCAAGGTAACGGAACGGTGTGGATGTTTTTGGTATGGTACCGTAAATTGGTGAAATTATTGTTTTGCACTTACACGTAATTGGGTCATTGTCAGATTTAGGTTATCATCTTTTCGGTGGACATACCTGAAGTTAAGGAATTCCTGTACTAATTTTGAGATAAAACAATTAACGGTACAACTAGGTTTGCCGGTCTACAGCCCAATACAATAAAATCGTAACAAAGATTTATACAAGCTGTTAACTTTGAACCACCGAGTGGACAACTTTTGTTTTCCAGACTGACAATAACAAAATTGTTTTTGCATGCGATATTATAACAATAAGTACCAGATTTTACTCTTACTCAACCAAACCAAGTTTTTCTTCTCTCTTCGCCGATTACGGTAGGTAATTATTTACCTATTGGAGCCCTATTATTTATGTACATGGTCTGTATTCTGCGCTATTTGGCCTTCTCCGAAATGTTTTCTGTTGATTTTTCTCAAGCTTTCCTCGAGGTAATCTGTCTACCGTTTCTTTTATCTTACATTACACAATCTAAAAAAAGAGATATTTTAACCGCCGACTAAGTTTTTTCATAGCTTCTTGGACTTTTTGGGTGCTTCTTTTCAGGCGTCGAAATCTCATGTATTCGATAAATATCAGTAGGTAATACTTTCGAGCCACTTCAGATATCCCTTTAACACAAAATATATTAACATGAGGAGAGGTATTAACATTATGTAGGCGAGTTAAACATCTCACAATAGGAAGTGAATTAAAACCCATAATCGCCACGCTCAGCAAGCGGATTGGTGATCGCAGTAATGTGTCCACTATATTTTATGCTTCTGTCAACCATCAATCTTCAATAAATGAATGGTTGGTGACACAACAATCCCTTAGTCGATTCTTAGTACAGTCAAGTACAAAAATAAGTATCAAAAAATCCGCTCATAAATATATTACGACGTTATTAACAGAATTAGAGTGCACAGGGACATATTTTTGAACATTTTTGTTTACACTTTATTTTGTCTTGGACTGTACACCCACGAGTAGCATTGGTGTGGTGACACATGTATTGTTTGTTACTGCCACACGCGGCGTTTCTTGACTTTATTATGTGTAATTTCATAAAACCACAAGTTTAATAGGTCCTACGTTGAACATCGGAGACAAACATCCCGAATCGTCTCGTAAAACCAACGTAGCATTTGAATATAAATTGCATCCAATATTTACAGCGAACGTATATAACACATCAAAAGATTAATGATAATTTTGAGCACATAAAATTTAATAACCCACACGCGTGGCGATAGCGTGGAGGAAAACAGAGGCAGTGTTGCCATGGGTACGCCAAAATAAGTGAACAACTGCAGTGTTATTCACTAAGGAAACCGCCTTGCTAACAGCGCTGTGTCAGCGCTGCGGCAGCGTCGAGCCTAAAAATGGTATTCACTAATGCACTTTAAACGACACTAGCGCTCGGCGACGAATGCGGCGTGAGCTGGAACTACACTCCGTCGAGAGTTCCTACAGTTCGACGACGAGCTGTTCTATGTTAGTGAATACCGTTTTTCGCAGCGCTGCGCTTTACGTCGAAGTGAAGGCTGTCTCGTCGTCGAGCTCGTTCACGAACGCAGCGTTGAATGTGTGAATAAGAGAATAGCATAGCTGAACATTGGGCATTCCATGGCGGCGGGCACGGGCGGAGGCGCGAGCACTAGCGAGAGCGGCGCGACCGAAGGTCCATCCCGCTGTATTCAAGGTGCCGTGCTGGTTATGTCGCCCTGGTACTTGGAGTCTTTTTAATACTTTTGAGAAATTAAATTAGTAAGCTGAGTCACGGCATAATAGACTACTTGACCCATTTTTAAAGTTTGTCATATATTCATCATCATCATCATCATCATCATCATCATCATCAGCCTATTATAGTCCACTGCTGGACGTAGGCCTCTCCTATTAACTATGCGTATAGACGCATTAGGAGGTAAATGCCCATAATCGCCACGCTGGGCAAGCGGATTGGCGATCGCAGTAATGTGTCCACTATGATGACGCTGCTGCCCATCATCAGTCTTTTATCAAATAATGGTCAGTGACACTTCAATCCCTTAGTCGACTCTTACGACACCCGCAGGAGGAGTTGGGGTGATGACAAATGTATTCTTACTGCCGTCACCACACGGCCCTGTCATATATTATTAATCAATATCTCATTAACGGAAAAAATATATAAATATTTTTTTTTTACGACCTAGAAAACCGCAAAATTATAACTTAAAATTTAAACTTTCGTTACCGGGCGAAAACGGTACTAGCCATGTTAATGCTTAGATTATCTGTGGTGTGACGACACTCAAACCGAAAACAAACATTTGACATGTCACTTATGTTATGTCAATGTCACAGCAAAGCTACATGCCTACATTTCCATGGCGAATTTCACTCATATAAGATTCGACATGAAGTTAGTTTAAGATCCTATGACGTCACATCATGGCCGACACCGTTTTCAGAGTACGAAATAAAAAAAAAAAAACAAATTCTTCAATAAAAAATATGTAACCATCAAACACTTTTAATACACCGTAATCGAAAAATGTTGATCTTTTCAATAAATACTACAGAAAATATATTTTTTTGCACTAAATTTGATACGAGTCAAGTAGCCTAAATACTATAATACCATATCTAGGCTTGTTGTTGTTGTTATATTTTGGCCATTTTTTCCGCAACTCGACATCAAACGTGCCTATTTTGCGTGGTACCAACAGCGTGGTATGCCAAGAAAATCATTTGCGAATAGTTGGTTGTGGTGTTGATAGTGATATTCGGCGAAATCTACGAACAAATAAAACATGGAAGCCGCATGCATGTTGTAAATTGCCTTACAAAAACGGTCCTGAATTTTAGTTGACAAATGTCACCCTCTCTTCAATGCACGGTAATGAATTCTAATATCAACCTATAAAAACTTAAACCGCCATTTAAAAATAGTTGTGATTGGTCCATCAAAGTTTTGACTGGCTACATTCTATAAACGTTTGTCAAAGATGTTGTGCCGAAATATGCGCGGAGTTAAGAAAAGCGTTATGTCCTGCCCGTCTTGGCACAATTGAACAATTGTGTTTGGAGGCATTTTTGAGCTGGCATTAGACGTCCATGTTCGCAGCATATGGTCGCAGGGCGAAATGAAAAGGCAGGACACTGTGTAGCTAAATACATGTAAACATGAATAAATGCAGGTTCACATGGCAACACTGAGCGACTGCGTCATATCAAAATTCAATGGCATCGTAAAGACGTAAGCACATCAAAACGGCCCTCGCTCGCGCCATGAATTCCTCCCATATCGTTTTTGCCAACAATTTATACTAATGACCTAGCCTTTTACTAGGGAGAAGCGATTGACAAGACTTTCACAACGCCTTTAACCCTTAAGTAAGAAATTATTTTTTATTGTGATTTTGTAATTTATACCGTAACGATTTTACAATTACTGAACTTAATATACTTTTCAATCTAAGACTAAATAATATTTACATATTTTATCATGCACGATTTTGCGAAAAATGCATAATGTATGATGTATCGAAATTTTGATTAGTACCTAGTACAAATTCCACCCAAAATATTTCCACAGATTTTTTTTTTCTATTTTTCTCGCGCATGCAACTCCATTTGGTATGCACATTTTGTTTTTGGAACGAAAAGAAAAAGTCATGCATTTAAGGATTAATCAAATCAAAAATCACGATGGCGTCAGTTGTGTTACCAAAATTAGTCACACATTATTTTTATTCTTATTTATTATTAATAGTACTTAATTATGGATTACAGTCTTAGAATTACTAACTGTCCTACAAAACTCTTTAGAGTAATTAAACATTTAGTTATTTTATACTCTTTCCGACAACCTTCAGCAGTAGTAAAAAGGGGCAAATTTAAAAGATATACGTTCGTATTATTGACCGCTCATAGAAAATTTTAATTTGTCGCCCTTTTTCAGTGCCAAAAGTTGTTACACAAAATTCAACTTCGTAACACAAAAAATATGACGTTAATTTTGTTTTCATTAAAGGCTTTAAATTATGTAAATTTTTTTGTAATCGACTTATAAGGATTTCCTCAGGAGTGAGTGAAAATATTATGTGATTCATGGATATCAAAGTCATCTCGTTATCTCAATACTACAGAGTTCTATGTTATATTTTTTAAGAGTTAATGGAAAATAAAAAAAATAAAAAGCCGTTTATTTCTCATTCACATGCTAAACATAAACATACAAAATTAATATCGGAATAATTCATACATTAAATAACATTAAAATAAACATTACAATATTTGCATATAAATATGTATACATCAGTTCCTACTGGCACTTTGATGATGAGAACCCCTCTGCAGGGTATAGGCGTCCTCCAAGCTTTTCCATAGCTGTCTATCTGCTGCTGTGTTGATCCAGTCCCGTCCGGCGACGGCCTTTATGTCGTCGGCCCAGCGCGTGCGAGGCTTCCCTCTGGCGCGTTTTCCATTGGGGCCTGGCCACATTGTTGCCTCTTTCGTCCATCGGCCAGAGTTAATGTAACGATATTCAAATGCTGTATGTTTCCCAAATAAATAAAAAAAAAACAACCAAGCTGTCAAAAGTGCAACAAGAACCTTGTCAAATTTGAGACAGCGATTCTATAGCAGCATAAATACATTAATATTATACTTGGTTGTGATTCAAGGTACATAGATACTAGTCATTAATTATTCTGTTTTAACTCTGACATATATTATTAATGTATTCTGTGCATCAGTAGAAAACGAAAACAAATGTAAACGAACCTCAAAACTTACATTATTTCATCACCTTTTTCATAAAGACGCACTTTCAGAACACAATTTTATTACTGCCTTACCTTGAGTTTTTTTTTAACCAGTCTTTATCATTTACTTTTCCTGAGTGTTTTCGTACCTCGCAAAAACTGCAGGATTTTCCGCAGTAAAGTAAGCCCGGGAGGGGTTAGTATTCCTCGCGCGTTTACTCATTATTTCAGGTTTTCCTTGGTTCCATGTAGTTTTACGGTGATGACCTCATAAATCTGGGTTTGATATTTTACAGACTGCACTTTGACAAACATACTAAACTAAGAACATGAAACTATTTAACGTCTCGTATACTTTCAGTGACTGATGAGTGCTATCCTTAATACTTACTATGTATTTGAATTTAAGCTTTCGTGAGAACACACCGAATAACACTTTCGCAGTTGATTTTTTCTATGGTAAGCACATCTGTTACGACATTGAGGGATTATCTGCATTATAAAAAAGTAACACCAACATCAATTTGTTTAATTATAAAACAAATTGATGTTTCCTAATCATGAATTGATTACAGCGCCATTTATAGCAAATTCAACGCAACGGAGATTTGTCGAGTTTGCGGACGATTGTGGTAGACACACGTCTTTGAGTGGCTTAAGGTTGTAGTACCTTCGAAACACTACGTACAGATGTCGCTAGTGATTAGCTTCACAATACCATTGACTAAATTCGCTGTGATCGACGGAAGGTAGTCTCGTGTAATTGGAAGCACGTTGGACCGGCAATCCAGAGGACGCGGGTTCGAATCCCGTGACAACCAGAGTCTTTCGCCGTTGATTTTTTCTATAGTAACATCGTCTATTTATTACTACATTGTGGGATTACTCGTAATAACATTAATAACTACACAAATAATTAAACGGTTAAACTCACGTGTATTTAGTCACTCATATATTATATCCAGTAGGTAAGTAGGTACACATATAATTAAACGGGTAAACTCAAGTGTACGAGTCCGAGTTCACGCCTCGTGCCGCGCTCGCGATGCGCGACCGTATATAACATGGACGTCTAACGCCAGCTCAAAAATGCCCCCAAAATCAATTGTTCAATTGTGCTAAGATGGGCAGAACATAGAGCTTTTCTTAACACCGCGCATATTTCGGCGCAACATCTTTGACAAATGTTTATAGAATGTAGCCAATCAAAACATCGATGGAACAATCACAACTATTTTTAAAAGGCGGTTTAAGTTTTTATAGGTTGATATTGAAAATAATTACCGTGATGCATTGAAGAGGGGGTGACACTTGTCAACTAAAATCCAGGACCGTTTTTGAAAGGCAATTTAGTATGGCGTGCGGCTTCCATGTTTTATTTGTTCGTAGGTGCTTGATACCTAATGGACACACAACTCCCCGAAACATGTCGCGCGCGACAAAATACACGTAAGTTTAACCGTTTAATTATATTTTCTCAAACATGCAATGAAATGTTGTCATTATGTTCGTCATAATAGGCTTTAAAGTATGACGTTGCAGGCGGATGACCTCGAGATAATAGTAAAGAATTTTCATACGAATTTAACGTCCTAGGCCGGTAATAGTTATTTGTTGTACAAGGGAGGAAAGTGGTTGTTTAATCATCGTGCCAATATTGAGACCCGAGCTAGCGAGAGATCCCATAGTTGAACCACGAGCGAAGCGAGTTGTTTAAAAATGGAATCTCGAGCGTTGCGAGGGTTTCAAGGCACGATAATTAAACAAACTATGCTCCCATGTGCAACACAACATTTTTCCCCACACTTTGTAAAAAAACAATCAATGCAACAAATCAGTCTTTAATAAATAACTTAGAGTAGTTCTAGTACTGCCTACAATAACAAAATATTTTTTTTAGTATTTAGCCAAAGAATAGGCAGAACTCTTAATTTGGTAGAAGTATAAAATCTGTATCCGGCAGCTCAAACATCTATCATTTTAAAAAGTGTGCGAGATAAACTTAAATTGCCTACTTTTTGGTAAGATATTACATAGGAAACTTTCCTTACAAAACTGTACATTCTAGTATTTTTTATAAGTTGGCAACATTGACGTACAAGACGTCAGTGTTAGCGGGTTGCGTTCTGAAAGTAAAAGTATACTATCTGGTTTTTGTCCAACATGATAAGATTTTGCGATAGGTTTTTATGAAATACTAAAAATCTAATTTATTATCTTGAATAAATTAAATAATCTGGTGTAGGTATGATAAAATTTTCATGGTGTCCCTAAAAAAATAATCAGCGAATCATAGCCATATCAGCGTTTGACGTTCCATGGTTTTGAACGTTTCACGGTTCATCTGTCAATTTACTTCCCTCACAAGTGATTAAAATGCAACTTCCCTCACTGAAATTAGTGAGGGAAGTAGGTGTTTCCGAGTTAGTGTGGGGAAAATACTTTTTTTTTTAAACATGGCGTCGGTTTTCATGAACAGGCTAACAGCTAAATTCAGTTTTTTTGACTGTCGTATTTTTATTTCATTGCATATGTTTGAGAATTATATTTATACCTACTTTCTTACTGGATATAATATGACGAACGTGTCGGGGTTGACTTTTAGTGTACAACTCGTAATACCACTCGTCGTACACAACTTTATTATAATATTTTGAAATTAAACCAAGAACATAGTGACATAGGGCTTAAATTTAAATATTTGGCATAGAGTCGAGTCGAGTACCTTTACTCTAAAAACAACTGGTTCAATCCGATTTAATAAGAATTAAACAGTTGTAAATGCAATCAGAGACACCAATCGCCTTTAAATTCAAACTTCATAGCGGTCAGTGCTTTGTCCAAGTTAATGAAGAGCTTTTTTATTCAAATTCAAATGTATTCGGCTGGCGGCGGCATTTAGCGAATTACCGAGTTACGTGGCACAAAACAAACTAACTAACGAACTCGCAATTGGATGTGCAAACCGGAAAAACTCGGACGCACTGCGACGTTTGTCACGACTGTACTGGATGCTTAGCCAAGTTGCCAATCGCTAGCGCTTGGTAGCGTATCGTAGTTTTCCCTCTCTAACACTCTTGCATATTAGTGCGACAAAGACAGCTAGCTGCCTTTCGTTTACGATTGACGATTAATTGGCATTGTCAACTTGTCTAAGCATTGTCTACGTAAGACGCCCGTCTATGCCGCATTCCTAGACTTATCTAAGGCTTTTGACTTAGTAAGCTACGATATTCTGTGGGTCAAACTTAGAGAGCTTAAAGTTCCGAATATGGTTATTAATTTATTTAAATATTGGTACAATAACCAAACAAATAATGTTCGATGGGCTGATAGGCTCTCGACGTCTTACAAGTTGGAATGCGGCGTAAGACAGGGTGGTTTGACTTCGCCAAA
Organism: Thaumatotibia leucotreta; assembly: GCA_025490895.1. Classification (NCBI taxonomy): domain Eukaryota; kingdom Metazoa; phylum Arthropoda; class Insecta; order Lepidoptera; family Tortricidae; genus Thaumatotibia; species Thaumatotibia leucotreta. Next base: position 35,170 of record JALPQI010010948.1, read on the forward strand.
GTTATTTAATGTTTATGTGAACGCGCTGATCGTCGCGCTCAGTAGTCAGCATGTCGGCTGCCACATAGATGGTATTTGTGTAAATAACCTAAGTTATGCAGACGATATGGTGTTGCTGAGCGCGTCGGTTTGTGGGTTAAGGCGACTACTAGCAACATGTGAGCGATATGCGGCCAGCCACGGTTTAATATATAACTCTAAAAAAAGTGAAGTGATGATATTCAGGTCCGGGTCGAAATTGCCTGAAAATGTGCCCCCGATTAGGTTGAATGGGGTGGAACTCAATCGTGTCAGGCAGTTTAAGTATCTCGGTCATGTGCTGAAGGACGACCTGATGGATGACGCTGACATTGAGCGGGAGCGTAGGGCGCTCGCGGTTAGAGCAAACATGCTGGCCCGCAGATTTGCGCGATGTACAAAGGAGGTAAAAATCACTCTCTTCCGAGCCTACTGTACATCGCTTTATACGTGCAGTCTGTGGGCCCACCACACTCGCAGATCTCTGAGCGCCCTTCGCGTCCAATACAATGACGCATTCAGGGTGATGCTGGGCCTGCCACGCTACTGCAGTGCTTCAGGCATGTTCGCGGAGGCGCGCACCGCGTGCTTCTTCACCGCTCTGCGCAGGCGGTGCGCGTCCTTGCTCAGCAGAGTGCGTGCCAGCGACAACGTCATCCTGAAGCTAATCTCCAGCAGGTTCGACTGCCCTTACATGAATCATTGTATGCTGATTCATGTAAACAATAATGTTAAGTAGTTTTAAGATAGATTTAGTAATTTTCTAATTTAATTTAATTTAATAATTTAATTTAATTTAATTATTTAATTTAATTTAATTATTTAATTTAATTTAATAATTTAATTTAATTTAATAATTTAATTTAATTTAATAATTTAATTTAATTTAATAATTTAATTTAATTTAATAATTTAATTTAATTTAATAATTTAATTTAATTTAATTGTCTATATATATTTAAATTGAATTGTCTGTATATTTAATTTTGTAATGTGGACCATTGTAGTCTGAAATAAATGATTTATTATTATTATTATTATAAGCACCCTGTTATCTGCGACCATATAACATGGACTTGGACGTCTAACGCCAGCTCTGCTCTCCGCGACGTCAACGTCTCTCATCACCGTTCTCAAATGACGGCGCAACGACTGTCCCACCCTTGTGGGATGCGACCCGGCCACAGCTGCAGTAGCGGAAACGCGGGAGCAGCCACACATACTCCAGGAGGAGTACCTATCGTTTGTATATTCAGTTCATTCAGTAACGCCAGCTCAAAGATGCCCCCAAAAACAATTGTTCAATTGTGCCAAGACGGGCAGGAAATAGCGCTTTTTTTTAACATCGCGCATATTTCGGCGCAACATCTTTTACAAATGTTTATTGAATATAGCCAATCAAAACTTTGATGGACAATAAGAACAGATCCTGAAGTCTCCGCCAAAAAACTTAGAAACTGTTTCTACAACAATAGCCGAAAAAAAGGAATGTCAAATTAAAATTGGCTCAATCTCCGTACGATTGATACTGTCAAATCAAAATATACATACATACATTATCAGCCTATCTCAGTCCGCTGCTGGACTTAGGCCTCTTCTAGTTTACATGCGTATAAACGCATGGAGGTAAATGTCCATATTCGTCAGTCGTCACGCGGATTGACAATCTCAGCTATGTGTCCATTATGATAACGCTGCTGCCCGTCATCAATTTTATATCAAATATGGTCAATGACACTTCAATCCCTTAGTCGAACTCTTACGACACCCGCGGGAAGAGTTGGATTCACTACACCTACACAAAATATCCGGCATTACCATAAATTGGAAATGAACAGTGGATTAGTAATGAAAAGGTGTTTTTTCAGAAACCTAAAGTGACGTTAGCACGATTCATCACGAATTCATCTCATGGAATGAGGATTTGATAAAGATCCTCTGGAAAATGAATCTCTTTCGGTGACCACACCGCGCCGCAACGCATTGTGACAGGAAAAATTAAGTGTTGAATAATCCCCAAGTAAATCATCTCAGAGCAAGAATAACTGAATAACTTTAGGTAAAAACCAGAAGGCAAAAGAAGTGTCAAATAAAAAAGGGTGATAAAACCATCTGATGGTACGAGTACGCGGGGCGAACTTTTAAAACATTAATTTGATAAGCAGGATCATAAATATTCATCTGGAGACGTTGGCGACTCACCACAGAGGGGGGGAGGGAATAATGAATTCAAACGTCGAGAAACAGCTCATCGCCGCAATTCAAAAGGAAAGTTGCGGGAAGTTTTTTGAGTCCTGGGGGTGCAGGTAGGGGGGTAAGTTTTAATTGCGGTGCGGTAATTGCAACTGTTATCGGGTTACCCGGATCTACGTTTTAAGGGATGAAGATTTCGTAACTGATGAGCTGAGGAGCGGGATTTAAATTAAATTTCTGGCTTTAAATTTGTGCTTGTTTGTGCGCCATTAGAACAGCTAAAAACACGATTTTGTACCGTTTGGCGTTTATAAACTTTAGGTTCCTGGGGCCCCAGCGCACGCAAACTGTTTGCTGACTAGGTAGGTAACTAAAGACTGAAGAGCTAGCAACTTCTTCACTTAAGCCTTGGTACAGTGTCACAAGGGCCAATCTTAGATAATAGTTTAAGTTAGTTAAATTTAATGTATGTATACAAATTGTACAGCTTTGAAAATATAATAAAGACCGATAAAAAAACTTAATCAAACTTTAATTTGAGTCTCGAGGTAGTAGAATTCAAAATATTCATACCTGTATTTTAATTGTATAGAGACATTAAAAAGTCGGTCTGTCACGGAATTTCTCAACCAGTGAAAATAAAAGTAAATATGATAAAATGTTCATATTGATTTATTTTACATATTTAAAAATTTAAACTAATTATAGGCATAATTGATTGGCACCTTCTTTTAAGCAACAGATAATATACCTATTATATGCGTGATTATAATGATAACTACAATTTCATGGAGACTTTTACCAAGATCATATACCACAGCATTATTTTGAACACAACATTTTTAAACAATGTAAGTAATAGACTAGCGGCCCATGCTGAAAAAAATATGGGTCATTTGAACCACCAGGTGACCTATCTAGAACGATATAAGAGCATAAAATAATAAGATTCAGCACTATGCCGTCACTTGTAAGGTGTCCAACTGACTCCTGGTGAGAATTTAAAAGTACAGCTCTACCTGTACTTTTAAATTGAATACATTTTGGTCATATATTTTTGTACGGCATTCTTACCACCGATAGATCCATGAAAAATAATAAGAAAACGCACAGTGCCGTACAAAAATTGTGCGCCACAAAGTATGATTTTTTTTTTATTTTCCGACAATCACCAGGGTAAATTTGGCCATTTGATTTTGTACGGCATCTGTGTCATACTATTTCAATACTGCTTCTAATCCATTATTCCGCAACGCCGTACAAAAATCATGCAACAAGGAGAAAAAATCGAGGGTTGCAATCCCCTCTCTTTCGGTAGTCCAGGGGGTGATTTGAAAAAGTACGGCTTCGGTTCCAAAACATTATCTAGCACTCAAAAGTACTATTAAAAATAATGTCGTCAAAAACTGATAGTCCATTTGAATGTATGTATATCAATAATCATCTTCATTTCATATTATAGATTAATCTTGTTTTAAATAACATAGATAGATTAGGAAAAAATAATGCCGTACATTTTTATGCAGACTATGTATTTTAGGCTGATGAAAGTCACGCTACAATTTTAAGGGTACTTTATGGCCATCTGATGCAGTGCGGTATTAACATATGTTTGAAGAGAACAATTGATAATATGATAAAATCAATATGAAGTCTAGCAGAATTGAAACGTTGTGTATATTATGTCCAAGAATTGAAAATGAAAAATCCCAGTATCAACAGTTATGTATACTTTTTGGTTTAATATATACTTCAAACGTTGTTGATACATACATATAACATATAATTGATTTGTTTCATTGTAATGATGTCAATAAATAAAACAATAATTTTTTAGAAAAAATCTATATATTTTATGATAATAATATATATTTTTTTAAGAAATTAGATAAATTTATTCAGTATTGGAATCAGTTACTCAGTTGTTATCGGAATCAACGTCTTCATCGACGTCCGAATTAACTTATCTATTATTTTCTGAAACATAAATATGTATTTGTCAAAATCCAAGTCTTACGTACAAATTTAAGATGTAAAGATTTATTTACCTATGACGTCATCACTTTTATAGTTTCTAACTAGGAACCTAGAATCAAGAAAAGACTATGACAGTTAGTAAAAATAAAATATCTAAATGCCGTATAAAAAAAACGCCTTACATTTCGTACAGTTTTTTTTTCCCTTTGGACCAACAAAAATATACGGCATATGAAAAAATATTATCTATGCATAAAATACTTTCAAAATAAATTAATTTCATGTTGTGTCAAATCACCCCCTGGACCACGGAAAGAGAAGGGATTGCAACCCTCGATTTTTTCCCCTTGTTACATGATTTTTGGACGGCGTTGCGGAATAATGGATTAGAAGCAGTATTGAAATAATATGACACAGATGCCGTACAAAATCAAATGACCAAATTTACCCTGTTGATTGTCGGAAAATAAAATAAAAATCAGACTTTGTGGCGCACAATTTTTGTACGGCACTGTGCGTTTTCTTATTATTTTTCATGGATCTATCGGTGGTAAGAATGCCGTACAAAAATACCTATATGACCAAAATGTACTCACTCTACCTGTACTTTTAAATTCTCACCAGGAGTCAGTTGGACCGCTTACAAGTGACGGCATAGTGCTGAATCTTATTATTTTATGCTCTTATATCGTTCTAGATAGGTCACCTGGTGGTTCAAATGACCCATATTTTTTTCAGCATGGGCCGCTAGTCTATAAGACATTCAGTGAATGAACTAAAACTCTGAGCAAGGAGACACGCCCCTCATATATTTTCTCAAAATTTCAACAATTTCAGAAGAGAAAATTGTAAAATTTGTACTTGTTATGAAGCTTTCATTCTATTTCCGGCGGAAGCGACATGAACATTTGAACAATCAGATGCTGAAACTTTCAGTATAATAATAAATAAATCTTGAGACATCTTACACAAATCGACCTAGTCGCACGATAAGCTCAATGAAGGTTTGTATTGTGGGCAGTAAGCGACGATATAATACAAGGTGCCCACGAGGAAAGGGAAAAATTCTAACAGCATATTCCTGAGACTAAAAGAAGCAAAAAATATTAAATGAGTTTTGATCAAATCTGCAAAAATTTTAAAAAAATGGGATTTTATTAATCAAACTATCGCAAAAAATGCACTTTAAAGTTTTTTTTTACATTTGCTAGGTAATTAAAGATAATTATTTTTGTTCATTTGATGTCTGTCAATTAAGTGTGACAAGACTAAGACAACATGGTGACAAAATCGTTTTCTAAAATGCGTTTATAGCGTAACGGTCTAAAACGGTTTTAAGAAAAAGTCTAATTTTCTCTTAAAATAGACTGAATCCAGAAAACTTCATATGACATTTTTAACTTCAAATTTGGTCAGAAATCCGCTGTTGAATTTTTTCCCTTTCCTCGTGGGCACATTGTATAATATAGATAAATACATATTAACATAATGATGTATACCGTTCGCCAGTAGAAAATAAAAAAGTACCCTAATTTTTTTTATTATTTCATGAGAACTAATTTTATCAATTATCACCAACTAAAAACCTTGTGAAATCACATACATTTTTAGTTAAAATTATTGATATTGATTAGTATTACCGTCAAAAATATGTCTGTAAACGCAGTCGCGATATGATTCAAAGACGTCAAATGCTATGGAAAGTCAGCGAATCAAAAAAGTCAATCTTTGTTTCCATTTTTTTTGTTTTCCACGGACGAGCGGTATAGATGATATTTCACATCACATCATCAACGTATATCAATCCACTGCTGGACGACGGCGTCTCCGTAGCCTATGCGTATGGACGCATTAGGAGGTAAAAGCTGAGAATCGCCACGCTGGGAAGCGGGTTGGCGATCGCTGCGCAGTAGTGTGTCCAC
>JALPQI010010949.1:0-38578 GCA_025490895.1 Thaumatotibia leucotreta
GTTGAACAAATACAACAATTACATAAATAATCAGGTAATCCTTAATTAATTTAATACCTACGAACGCAAGTAAAATAATTAATAAATATCAAGGGGTTTTCTCAAAAGCTTCTATAATTTTTGATACCTAACAACGATACTTATTTTAATGATAAATATATAAAAAGATATCCTGAGATTCAAACCAAGTGCCTCCAGCTTTGCAGGTCAATACACAATTATATGTAATTAGTTCTTATAGTATGTTTAAAAATAATTATGTCTTTTTAAAGGGTTTAACCGAATTCTCTAAATTGAATTCTAAATAGCAAATATAGCCTTCCGTCTACGGTAGGTAACAGAGAAGGTATTGTCGGATTCTCAGCTTAAAAAGGGACAATACTCAAAAGCGCTATCTACAATCACCTTTGACCGGCTGTCAAATTCCAAACAAAGCAAGGGACCATTGTAGAAATCTACAATTAGCTTTTACTTCCTAAGAACATCCTTTTGTCAGTCTATCCCTGGTTACCCTTTATTAAAGAAAGTCTATTTATCATATAACTTTCCATTCTGGGCGATCGTGTTCGAAATTCAAATTGTGAAGCTCGCACGCGTCACAAGCTAATGCGTAAAATCAAAACGTCCTCTCCGATAAGAACACGTCGCACGCCGTCCGATTCTGTTACCGACAAATGTCTTTCCAATCTCGAACATATACGGACCAACTGTAATAGAGGGCATTTTGCGGGGTCTTTTCTTATTTTTTACGAGCGAAAGCCGGGCGGTATTACGTCGACATGTGGCCAGGAGCGCGGTTATTATTTTTGGGGACGATGGTCCTGATACGTTCTGCTTTATTTGATTCATTCGGTTTGAAATAGTTGTTTTAATCAATTTCGTAATCTAGGTTTGCTATGTAGGTATGTATTTGTCTAATATACGCAGAATGATTAGGACATCAATTTCAATCGAATAAACATATTAATGGTTTGGTTTAACTCTGTTTGGTTTAACCTTTGGTTCAAACTGCAGTGCATTGCACCCGCGATATACTTAGACAAATATTTCAGTTTGCAGTTCGTTTGTCAATAGGTAACGTAATTTCAGTTTGCTACGAGTATAGCAATCACTTGTTTTTTCAGATATAATACAATACAATATCGTCGTGTTATCGTTTTACGTACCTTCATAAAATTTTGTTACTCCGAGAATAATTTTGAGTCCCCATTAGTATCTCAAATGTAATTTTCTGAATTTCCTAGATATTTATTTACTAAGGATTAGAAGTCGGCCTGTGCGACCTGTAAAGGGAACTTTTTTGACGACTGGGAATAGGGGATAGGTTAGGTAAGGTTAGAACGGCCCTCACTGAAACACACTTTTGCTAGAAAAGTGGGCTAGGTTAGGTTAGAACTGCAAACAATATCGATCTTTTGATATAGGTACTTAGGTAGTGGAAAATAATATTTCGGTATGAATATTTTACTACAGATAGAATTTAGCAAATGATACTCCGAAGTTTCAATAAGTGTTGATTCGATTCGTACCTAAGCTAAATAAAATTCCAGCGTACTAAGAATGGAGAAAATAATAATAGGAGAAAAGTATTTCCGGGCAAACAAAATTTAGGGCAATTATCATAATGGGAAACGTTTCCGGAGTACTAATATTCGACTTTACAAGTTTCAACTTTATGATTGGTAACATTTTTGTATACTTAGGTACATAATATAATTTTTTTCAAGATTTTCGAAACTACATTTCATTCAGCTTTATTTAATTGCCTTGTTTATTTTTTTCAATCTAACGAGGTGTTACGCAACTGAAGTAGAAAGAGTTTAAAAGCCTTCTTAGGAGATTATCTCAGTGATCGTTGTCATTTACTGACTGTGAAAATAAGTTAAGTTTCTTTTTGCTATGCTGTGCTAGTTTGTGGCCAGTAGCTACGTTCACGCGTATGAAACTATCAAACCTTTAATAAATATTGTACCTATACCCAATTTCGAGTCCTTAATAAACATTGTTATAAAATTATACCTACCCCATTATGTAATAGAGTAATTTTATAAAAATGTTCTATTCAGCGTGGTATTAACCTAGCTGAATAATTGAACCGATAGTGAAGTCAATCGTAGTAAGACAGACAGTGTTCAAAGCACCAACTACAATCAAGTCGTTTTATCGACATTTGTATTCACACCAATACAAATACTTGCTCCCAGCCAGCTGAATGCAATAACAGTATTTCAGTGAACGGATCAAATAGTTCCGTGGGTGCAATAAACCCTTCGCGGTGAGCAGGCGGCAAATAAAGCTAACTGCCCGCGGAATGCTTAAGTGAACTGAAGTGCAGTCGTGATTTATTTGCAGACCACAAATTCGTTAGTGCTCTTTATACTTGTATGTCACAACAATTGCACGTGCATACTCGTACAAGCGTCAGTTTTGGTGGCAAAAATATGTATCGAACGAAGCCTCTTATAAATATATTACGACGTTATTATTACAGAGAATTAAAGTGCACTGGGACATATTTTTGAGCATTTTTATATGTATACATCTTATTTTGCATTTAAGTTCGACGTCGAATATTTTTGTTTCATATTTAATATTATTACATTTACTTGTAGGTATCTCGTTTTTACCACGGGCCTATAAATCCCGGACTTTTGGTAAGCTTGCGTGGGGATATAGATCCATCACGTAGAGGTCCTTTGGAGAAATTTGCTGTGTTGTGCAGGTGCACAACAATGGCTGCTGCAGGAGGTGCTCCTGCATCCCATTCACGGGCACAAAAGTATATATCCATGAACCGGTCCTAACAGGCGTATAGAGGCTAGGTATTGAAGATTATAATATGGAAAAGACTAATGGTTACGGTGATAAAGGATGGATGGATAAGGGATGGAACTATACAAAAGAGGTCAGGACACCTGTCATAACAAAGATTTATCTTTGCTATCGAGGCAGGTGATGACTTGCCGCCAACTAGATGGGCCCCTGTAAATGCCGTTACAAGAGACAACCCGGGGCAACACCGATGTAGGCGTCAGGACTGAGCGCTTCTACGCAGTGACTTGTGATAGACATTGCACCAACTCACGACTTACGCAAATTTACACTTCCACCCTTGAAGCATAACTCTGACGACTCCTCTCTGGACGGCCAATTAAGGCAAGCCAGAGCTGAGAGCCCAACGGTCGGAACTTCGTCGGTCGGAGTTTAACCCTTGAGGTTAAACTCCGACCGACGAAGACACGCCGAAGGTGGCCCTGATCAACTTCCGGGAGCACTCGGCTCCGTGGGGACCCGAGTACCTAATGGTTTTTACTAAAAGTAAATACTTAGAAATTGGTCACATTTCTGACAAAACCTGGCCCACGGGAATAGTTGATGTGGTGATATTGTCATCACCACGCGACGATAATAATAATCATCATCATCATCATCATCATATCAGCCGAAAGACGTCCACTGCTGAACATAGGCCTCCCCCAAAGATTGCCACAATGACCGGTCCTGCGCCACCCGCATCCAGCGGACTCCTGCGACCTTCACCAGATCATCGGTCCACCTTGTGGGGGGCCTACCCACGCTACGCCTTCCGGTATTATTATTGAAATACCTACATATCCTTATTCACACATACCTGTACATAAAATACATAGAAAGCAAGCATGACTAAGGAAAAATACTTATAAAATATAGGGCAAGACATATTTTTGTAGTGTGTAGACAAAATGGAAACCTCCAGTGATAAACATTGTAGTGAACCAAATTCCGGTGTGTTATATCAGGCAACACACCGGTATCCATTTTGTTTACAAACTACGAAAATATGCCATACCCTATATTTCATAAGTTCCTCGATCTTATTCAAAAAATAAGGATCTATAAGAAACTTGTACCAGAGTAATTATTATTCACCTATATTTTTACTTCATCGATGGTCTCAGCCTTAGGGGCTTTGCAAAGTGTTTGCGAGTATCCTAGAGCATTCTCGGGCGGTATTCGTTTGGCGTCAAGCACAATTTATATCGGCGCTGAGACCCACTAAGTGGAAACATAGCTCAAGGCGACATTCGCGGTTTTTCATAAAATTCCCTTAAAATATCTTATATATCCAGTGACGGTTAAATGGAAAGTTGATAAAAGCTCAAAATGTATCAAAGTAACAAAAGCACCTACTATCATAAAAAGCTTTCAAAACATTTGTAGACCTATAAATTATAAATTCATGTCATGTGGACATGTAAAATATTATAGTCACGAAGTTCGTATGATGACACGGACCTGTAAAATTGGAGGAAGTTACCTTTAAATGTTATTGGTAACTAGGTGCTTATTTAAGAATTATTTAGGTACCTACCCCACAAAAGAGCGAGTAAGAGATAAGCCATAGGCGGTAGAAGCAACCAAAAGACAGTTTCTCTCGCGAAAAAAAAAAGACGCGATGAATTGATGTTTTGTACGACATCGTTGATCGACTCGCCTACTGTGGTACAGTCGAGGAATTTAATTTCCTACCCATTTCGTACCTTGTCACAGTGCCAATCAATATGAAAGCTGCTAGGACTGTCATATTATAGCTACTATGACAAGGTACGAAATGGGTAGGAAATTAAATTCCTCGACCGTACTAATGCCTATAGCTACCACTTGACAACACCATGTAAACGGTAACATTTTGGCAGGTATCATATTTTGCACTATTACCTTAATTGACATTTTTGCCTACATTTGAAATTTAGACACATTAGTAATTATTTTAATTGTTACTGAAATAAATTAATATTATATACCGCTTCAAAATACACACATAATTATTATACAGGTACCCATTAGTTCATTTAATTTTCAGTAAGTCAAAGTCAAAGTCAACATATTCTTTATTCAATTAGGGCGCCCTAAACTAAATAGCAAATGAGAGAGAAAAAAAGCTACTTTCGGTTATAACCCTACACCACTGTTCCTGAGACGAACCGGCAAGCGGGACATGTTTTTTCAAATAATAGTTTTATAACATCTTACCTACAGCTAACATGCATTAATTAAAAAAGAAACATACATTTTATTTAATATGAATATAGATATAGTACATTAACTAGAGTTGAAATCTATAGTCAGAATAACTATACAGTGTGTAAGTCTAATACGGGCGATCAATTAAACCAGGCATGGGATTCATTAGTGTAATCATGGATTACAAGGTTTTTTTAAAGTTACTCTTAATTATGACCCCACAGAATTTTTTTAAGATTATCGGAGCAGCAATGTAGGTACGAACATTTGTTATTGTTGATATGGCAGTTATGTCATCTGCTTTTGAAATTAGCTGTCATCGAGTGCTTAACTCGCGTATGTTGATCTACATTGCGCGCCGAATTATTTTGTATGGAAAATTTTGTTGCTCTAATTTTAAGTAAAAGTTATTTGAATGTACTTATTATATCGTAAACTAACACCCGTTAAGAGCTTCGCCCGTATTAGACTTACACCCTGTATAAATGTAATGATTTTTGAGAAAAGTATGATGTAAAGATATATGTAAAATGGCATACAATTGTTTTTAGTTAAACAAAGTTATAATTAGCATTGTTATACTGCCAGAGATGTAAAGGTATCTAGTTGTCAGATTAAAAACACAAACGGAGACATTTAAGGTTTCCATGCATCATAATATTAAATAATCACAAATAAAAAAACATGAAGCGAATTTAATTTCTCATGTCAAGAACAGCAGGAAAATTGTTTGAATTTAGGCCATGAGTGAGCTTGATTAGACCGGTCTCCGCAAACAATACCCGTTTACGAGTTCAACCTTCTTTCGGGAAAGTGGCGACCCGATCAACAACGCCACCGTAGGCACCTCACAGTAACCTCTATGCGTCTACTGGGAGCGGATAACGGATATCAATGGATTGCAGCAGATGTACATATTGTACATGTAAAACACAACAAATTTCTGCAAAGGGCCTCTACGTATTGGATCCATATCCTCGCGCAAAAGCCTATCAAAAGACTGGGATTTATAGGCCCGTGAAAAAAGCGATACAAATAATAATGTTAAATGTTCTGAAGTAATTGTGAAAACACAAATCAAATTAAGTATTTATTAACTAAATATTTTGATTTGTGTTTTTATTTTTTGCCCAGTATGCCGTAGTCACACTAACTTAATACTAAGTATATAAATAATAATTATGATGATTTACTATTAAACATTCTGATTAATATATTTAAAATGCAATCCATATATCCATTTTGTCTCGTCCTATCATATGCCAATTTTCAATTTTCATAGCATAAATTATAAACACGTGAAATAAGCTGATTGAAGACCTAAATATGCAGCATCGAATTATTTTCAGATCATTGTGACAACTGATTCTTTTTCTTTTTGGCACTCGCGCTGCACGTGGTTCGATTTTATAGAAAATACAAAAGTTTTTAAGATTCTGTAGCCAAAATGGCAAAAACGGAACCCTTATAGTTTCGCCATGTCCGTCTGTCCGCTGCATAGCTCAGTGGCCGTTAATACTAGTAATTATATATTTTTTTTTTTTCGGGTACTTCCCCACCTATTGAAGTGGGGATGATTATTTTTATTTGCTGTGATCCTATATTGTGGGGTACCTATCATAGGTCTCTTAAAAAGAATAAGGGTCTTACAAGAAAGTTTTTTTAAGTTAATATTTTCAGAGATAATCGCTCCAGAAGAAAAAAAAATGTGTCCCCCCTCTAACTTTTGATCCGTAGATCCAAAAAATATGAAAAAAATTACGGATAGTAGGCTTATAAAATACTTTAAAATAAAACTATTCCGAACATAACCAGCCCAGCCGTTTTTGAATAACTACGCACTTACACTAAGCATGGCCCGACATGCTATTGGCTGGTTTTTTTATAAAATAATTTACGATTTACCCGCAGACCACAAACCATGTAATAATGAGACAATTATATGAGTACCTAAAGCAAACTGTTGTTAATATTATAAAAGAATTTTGATTTCAAATGAGATCTTAGCGCCGCGCCGCTGTTGTTTATTATGTCTAAAATCTGTGTATTATGAATAAATAGGTACAACGGAAGCCTAAATTGAGCACGTCGGCCTTGCTGAATTTAGGCGTTCAGAGTATAAATATTTTGTTATTTCATGATATTACCAGGTTTTTAACGATACGAGTATAAAATAAATTACGCTTCACAATATAAGTTATCATTATGTCAATTTTCCTTCCAATGTACGAGTTTCTTCTTACCCAGGACAGCGAGGAACCTTCAGCAAAGATGACCTAGTGTGTTTGAAATTAGACTTGGCAGATCAAAGGGGAGCCCGCGGCGTCTCTCAAGCTACGCTGCATCCACAAACGATGTTTAAATTAAGAGTCACTCTTACATTTGTTGCTACCAAATTGGTGGCCGTCCAATGTTTCGTTGAACAAATAGCCGAAACCCTGGTTGGAGACGTATTCGTAGGAATATGTTTCATATTATGCCTCATTACACGTGTAACGGTACCTGTAAAGGCACCTGCTTGTGTAGATGTACCGATGTGGAGTAAAGTGGAGTGTGGAGGTACCTTTACTGAGGGGTTCACGGTTCGCACGTGCATTCATCAGCCGTACCAAGCTCAGCTCGAGTCAAGTAATTACTAGCCCTTCATTAGAAAAAATAATGTTATTCCAAAACTCTGTCTTTGTTTTCCGTAGAATGTTTCTTACTAATTGTGTGCAGAGGTATTTCCAACTCTTATTTCTTTAAATTATCCTGACCAGAATGCAACATTCAATGATGTGATTTTGTTGAAAACATGTTCACCGCCCGTTCATACTCTCCGACTTTTCACCCGAGTTGAACACTCTATTTTTCATTTCGACTTTGAGGAAAGTTAAACAAACAATTAAGTTTCAATAAAAATTACCTGCGACCAGCCAGGGACGGAAGAGCAACTTTCGACCCGCCTAACTTAACTTAACGTACGAAAATTGAACTTTCCGATCAGGAGAGATGAAAAAGAACATTACATACCGTACTATTTTGCCGTACCACAAACATACATATAACTACCTATCTATAAACCGGTTACGCTCGTGTCAAACACAATTTATATTATAATAAGGTATTTCTATTCTATATCTATAACAATAACTAATATCGAATTGGGCATAGCATTTGAAAGTTGAGACTATCATATTTGCTTTTTATATCCAAAAAAGTTAACTTAAGAGTAGGATTCTACTTGTCGAATTATCTTTTCATTCGCGAGCTAGGACGTGTCTAATCCTTTAAAAGGATCTTACCTGGCTAGTAAAGCTCGTCGATTTTATCGAAGCGGTTTTGCAAATATTTTGATTTTTCAGGCTAGGTAATTAGTAAACTTCTGTTGTAATATCTTTGGCATTTCCTGCTTAGTTCTCCAATATTGACGTAATATATTTTTTACGCGTCCCCTTTGCTATACCCCAACCCATGTGGTCTTCGGAGAGCCGGAAGCGTGGCGCGTACTGTCGATCGGCGCGCCGCCCGCTGGGCCCCTTTAGATTAAACCGGTTAAGGGCAGTCTTGCGCCGGCACTGACGCTACATCCGACTGCATGTCTGTTTCACCGAATACGACAGACGATAAGCACAACGAGCTCACCGTGCTCACAAAACTATCACTGCTGGTCATTAAGACGAGGGATTACCGGCCTCCATGCCGTTGGCACAGCCCAACCCCCGTCCCGGTTGAGGGCGACGTGCAATCTCAATCGCGTATCTTCCGTGGAAAGTTGCACTTTTTTCGTACCAGTAACCTTGCTTTATCAAAGCGAAGGAAATGAGACGTGCTACGCGAGCACGTGGTCCGCTACGGCAGAGTTGTCCGTATTCATTTTCTTGACACTCCGTATGTGCTCAACTGAACAAATGTTATTTTCTTCGAACGATCAATGTAACGTTGTCAAACGCTGCGCGTGTCTGCGGACTGTCATTGTCAAGCGCAAATTAACGGTTCATTTTGAAGCACATTGCTACTCACTGACATTTCTTAGAAAATTAATTACGATTAAAATGAGAATGTTTACTCAAATAATGCTCACGGTTTGGCTAAAAATTTACATTTCAATCCTCGGTTTCAATAAAAGCCAGCGTGATATTAACACGCTGTATAGTAATATTATCCTCTCGACTGGATACGCTTTTTAATATTAATGGCAATATCAGGTTATCTCCTAAAACCAAGCATTAACTTCCGCCACAACGTTAAAACATAAAAATCTATAAAAAAAATAAGCACATATAATAAAGTTGATAAAGAATAACGACGCCGCGTAAACATAATCTCGTCGTCGGCCCGGCAAATGGAAGTTTCATGTTCCAATGTTTACCTAAACATTTCATTGTTCGATGTCTGTCAATAATACACCATGACTGTCACGGCGTATGTAGACGAATTAATAGGGTATTTTACTGTATTGGAAATTTATAAAAATGATGCATCAGCATTCGGTTTCAATAAACTAAAACTGCCTATGTTACACATATCTAGTAGTTTAGATACAGATGCATAATAATATTGTGAACTTGTACAATAAGAATTATTTTTGTTTATTATTATCCTTTATTTACTTATCTCTCTTTTTAAGTTAGGTTTTTAATAAAAATGTCTATAAAAGTATTTTTTTATGTAATAAATTCTTTAATGCATGTTATTTTAATAAGATGTATTATTATACTGTTTTGAAAAAATAAGTCCACCTGAGTTTCTTACTGATTCTTCTCAGGAACTTCTCTCTTGATAGTGTCAGACGAAAATGCTTGAATAAAAAATACTTTGACTTTGACACGTTTGAACGCGTGAATAACACAAGAATTATATAGCAAAATTCCGCCATAAGCCGAACTTCATGTCAAGATTTAATGAAAATTGTACTAAACCTTGCGACAATTTTCACAGGTTTCGGAAAATAAAAAGTACACATTAACGAGTATACATTAACGATGTAATTTATAACGTTATTATGAATAATTTTATGTTGGTAGAAAACAGCTCGTGGACCGTCCGATAGTAAACGGTAGCCGTAGCCTACGGAATCCTGTGACGTCAGTGACAATGATATTTTACAATTGTGACACTTGTAATTATGGTGAAATAGGCCACAGGTGACGTTTCGTTGGAATCTGTCACTCTCATATGTTTATTAGAATTATTTGGTACTTATTGCTTATCGTAAACATACGAGTACGATTGCAGAACGCCATCTTGGCTAAGCCTTAAGACACAAACTTATTTTTACTGACATGAGAGCGTGTCACATATTATTCAACCGATTTCAAAAAATACCGCAAACTGTCATTCCATCCTCAAGACCAAAATGTCCAACCATAATCCTACCTATTTTTATATCACAGAGGTAGCCAACAAATATTACATATATTGATTTATATTGAATTACGAGATTATGTTATTCATCATCATCATCAGCCTATGATAGTCCACTGCTGGACGTAGGCCTCTCCTATTAACTATGCGTATAGACTCATTAGGAGGTAAATACCCATAATCGCCACGCTGGGCAAGCGGATTGGCGATCGCAGTAATGTGTCCACTATGATAACACTGCTGCCCATCATCAATCTTTTATCAAATAATGGTCAATGACACTTCAATCCTTTAGTCGACTCTTACGACACCCGCAGGAGGAGTTGGGGTGGTGACAAATGTATTCTTACTGCCGTCACCACACGGCTTTTATTTTATCGATATGAAATTAAAATGTTTGGCTAAATTTAAAATAAGTAATCTATTGATTGAGATGAGTAATCTTGATGAATAGAGCTCAAAATAAGGTTTATCTTTTAAAATTTCGTTTAATATTATACTTATTAATTACCTACTTTCATCACATAAAAAAACATATCTTGCAGCACTATATACAGTACAGGTGTGTGTGAATAAGGCCAGCCGCCATTTCCCCCAAACAACTCACAATCAATCCGTCACCAGCAACGTGTTTACATTAGTATGAAACCAAAATTTATCTGCAGCGTGCCACCTCAATAATAGCATTTTTAAATGTCACGTTGTTTCCCTCGTAATCCTCTGATTTATTTTTTCCACTCGAAATTGATGCCAACAGGAAAGTTTATTGACCGGGTTCGGTAATACCAACTTGTAATTATTCTGATGGTTATATCGTATTGTGAAGTGTGGCTTGCTATAGCGTAATTATAATATGATGGATGATTGACAAAGTCGACAGTTGGTTGTGTTCATAAAATTGTATTAATTAATAAGTAGTCATAATCATAACTTGGCCGTGTGATGACGGCATTAAGAATACATCACCACCCCATCTCCTCCTGTGGGTGTCGTAAGAGTCGACTAAGGGATCGAAGTGTGACTGACCATCATTTGATAAAAGATTGATGATGGGCAGCAGCGTCATCATAGTGGACACATTACTGCGATCGCCAATCCGCTTGCCCACAGCGTAGCGATTATGGGCATTTACCTCCTAATGTGTCTATACGCATAGTTTATAGGAGAGGCCTACGTCCAGCAGTGGACTATCATAGGCTGATGATGATGAATCATAACTACCGCGTGTCAACATGAAAAAATATTATATCACGTAAATTATTTGGATGATATACTTAAGTTAGTATAAACGCGCACGCTCTGTCTTGTTATTGCATGTTGATTGTATTTTTGTGGACATCTTTTATTGGCTTGGTTTACTGTACACTCAGTTTAGTAAATTTCTTATGAACTGCTGTTGATGCCCCAAATAAATAAATAAAATAAATACATCCTTACATTTCTAACTCTTTACAGAGTTTGTGGTCAACGGGTGAGTGAGGGTTTTGCAATTATACAGGGTTACTTTTTCACCGCTACAATAAATTTTCCCACATATTTGGTATCGATAATAGATTACATTTATCAAATAAAATTGATTTTTTTTTTCATTTATTATTAATTTATCCTTCATGCAAATGCAAAATAATGGGTTTACTAATGATAAGACGTCAACGGGGTGCGGGACGCAGAGGGCGGCGGAAAGGGGTGAGCGACCTGCGCACGAGTTGGCAACATTGCAGTTACCTCAATCTCGGTGACTAGGTCACGGTCAGTCTAACGGTTGACGTAGGTATGTGCACGCGCGCCGCATAGTACTACCTTCAGTCGGAAATTGCTCGTACGAAATGGTTCGTAGTTATTTTCTCATTGGGGAAAATACAGTGGCAGCCCAGCGGCTATACGCTGAAGAAAGTGTGCCCCGCCTGGAAAATGCATAGCCATAGCCAGCGAGGTCAACAGATTTGACCCCGTGTGACTGTTTTTGTGGGGTGAAGGTAGGCCCAAAATTTAAAAGACTTAAAAAATCTAATATTAAGTGCATTTGATGAACTTAAAAGTGAGAACTACAGACTTGTGTTGGGAAATATCGAAGGAAACATTCAAAAACGGGCAAGAGTGTGTTTAGATAACCACGGCCAACATTTTGAACACTTGCTTAAGTATGTGAATTAATTAATTAGTATGAGAAATGGACTCCTATAATTAGGTATGTTTTTTTTATTTTAATCATTGTGCATAAAGTTGATTTCAAGTGTTTAAATACGCCTCAATGAAGAAAGTTTCTATCCTTAGTGCAAGTATGAAGGAAGATTTGGGATCAAGTAAGATTTTTATGCCAAGTCATAATCATAAGTTGATTATCACCGCCGCTTTTCTAAGCCGCCATGCCACGTGCGATGACGTTGTAAACAAAAAGTTGCCAGTTCGTGTGTTTTGCTAGTTATGTACATTGGTTATACGTAATGCGTCCAATTTTCTTATTAGGTTTGCGGATAAGTTCAAACATCGGTATTTTAGTTTTTTTGTTCTAAAGGGGTAGTAACAAAAAAGGCTAGTTTTACTAACCCACTAACTACTATTACGTATGTAGATTTTTTGTACTGGTGAAAAAGTAACCCTGTATATCTTATTCTGATGGAGAAAAAAAATCACAATTATAAAATATTAATTGTATATGTAGTATGTTTATAGTATTTGTCTCTTTGCTTGATTATGCAAAACAATATATCAATAAAATAATAATCGTACAAAATGTAGAACAAGTTATAAAACTTGAACATCCTTAACTTAAGGATCGCTCTCAATTGTGTACAAACTTCTTGTGAAATGCTCATTTAAGCAACAAAATGTAAGAATATTGACGAGGCAATATTATGTATACATAGCCGCATACCAATAGCCGGTAGGTAGCTAATATAAAATAAGCACCAGTCTTTAGTAATAAATAATGACCATGCTTGTTTGTTAAATTGCTTTATCGCAACAACTCGTGAAACCCTAATTCCTTGAATTAAAGCAATTTTCTTCGCCGCGTTTCAATTAATAGAAACAAATAAATAAGGTAAATACTATTTGGTCTCGCGTGTCGAGCTGCTATAAAACGAACCGTATTTGTTGGCAACAGTGGTAACACGCTGCTAGTTATTCCTCACTTAGCAGAATTTAGGTAGATTCCGTGTTACGAGTACTACCATTGTCCGCTATTTTCATACGAATACCTGGCTGTTCTCAATCGTTGTCGACTCGACTGCCTGTGCTTACATACAGATCTAGAGCTCCAAGAATAACATTTGGACTGTGTTCCTGTCCCGTTTATAATACCTGTGTGTGCAGGAGATTGAGCAAAAAGTAATAAAATCCGAGGTTTTGCTTAAAAAAAGATTTACAACAAAACTATAGTAAGGTATTATGGTAGGCTTACTAGTACCCGACGCTGTACCAATACTCGTCATCATAGCTTGAGTTACCATCGATGACATAAAATCAACTATTAAGGCATTTAAACGATGATAAATGTATGTACCTTTAATGCTTCATAATATCCCAACTTTGAAATAATTAGCTTAAGGTGGTAGTACGAATACGCAACATGTTAGCAGAGAATATTTATTTGAGTCACGATATTTTTCTCATATAACTATAAATATACATAAAGTATTATCATGTGTTTTGGAAGAGGAGTTTGTAAATAGTATTTATTTTATTGGGTGACAATATCAAAATTTCTCAATATTTCAAATTTTCTTAGTTAACTCCCTTGTACGAGTAAGTGTCAGATGCTTTTACTGGCAGTACCAATAGATGGCACCTCAGTACAAGTTAGAATGTCACATACTGGGGCATAAATGAAAAAAATATTGTTATTCTAATAAATATTCTCTGTTAACATGTTACATATTGGTACTTCCACCTTATATTCCAAGATTCCGAACCCTTTACAGCGTTCGCGGTCAAAGGGTGTTCATATCGCTGTAACCGAAGAAGTATTAAAATGTATCAATTTTTCTGACTTGTCCTCTACACTACTTACAGCATTTGAGCTACGAAACAGCCAGTGGGTTGAAGAGAAGAGATGAAGTGGGTTTCATGTACATAATAAATGTATGAAATTAATGCAAACTTAGCGATAGTAGACAGGAGGTGACTTGACTACTTACTATATTTCAGCTCACTAAACAAAACATTGTATGAACTAGGTTCGTTTCTCATAAATCTATCGTTAAATAGGAGGTAGAAAATGGACGAAATGTTTTATGTGGACTAAAATTGCATGACATGTCACATATTCATTTCGCAAACCCGAATACATTAAAAACCCCGTCCAACTCAATTAATGGCTCCTTAGCACGAATGCTTGCTTGCTTGGATGAGGACCAACCGTTTTCAATAAAAATTCAAAGCCTTAACCCTGAGATGGATCTACGGTTAACTGATAAATAACTCTGGACCGGTCCCGTTCATTCGCAAGCCAGACACGCGCCAAGCACCACGATTTATATACAAATGCGTCCACTGAAGTCGGCCATATTTATTTTTCCGTGTCCTAATGCGTCTCTTGAAATATTCATGCAGTGACCGCGCCATCCGTCTTGCTGGTGTCTCCTGTAATAACATGATGTAATGTCTCATCTTTCTGTATACTTCGCATCTTATGGAGCGACCGATGTAGGTACGTCAGGCCGGCCTACGCGCATAGCACGGAAGGTGAGGTAGTGGCCGATATGTACAGCATGTGTAAAATATTCTAGCCCTTAAGGCCAAGCGAAACCGGATACGTGTGCAGCACGTGCGAATGCGGTGTGGCCCAATCTGTAGACTGTCGAGTAGGTAGTTTCCTAAGTCTCAGGGCTTGTGATTTAAAACAATACATTGTGTATTGGCTCGTAAATAAAGAAATCGGAATAAGTATGAAAATAAAGTGAAAATAGAAAGCGTGATTTTATTTCACTCGAATTCATAATACTTGTACCGCCGGTGACATACACGAACACAGTGTTTTTCATGCCACTTATGAGAAAAATAAAAAAAAATATTTTACAGAACTGTGTAAATTGGGTAAGTAATGAAATAAATATTAAGTTTATAAATATTATTATTTTATTGGAAAATTCTTACACAAAGCAATCTAGTCCACACTAAGCTCAGTTAAGGCTTGCTACATAGAAAACAACCATGATCAAGTCATAAAAAATATTTGTGATAAACACAAATAAATACGCGGAGGCTGTCAAATTTAACACCAAAGTAATTCATTAATGTTACTCGTATTACTCGTATACCCCGGTACGACGATTATATTTTGTAACCAGTGCACAAAACTATAAATACCGTATGTGCATCAGAAAACTAAGTAAATCACTGTTGAAATCCACAAAGCGATTAATGAACAACTGAACGTGCACCAGAATGAACATGCCAATAATGAAGGGGTTTTATTATACCTACATCTAGCATTTTCCCAGTTGAATATCAGTGGAATTTATTTTAGCGAAATAACTACTAAATAACAAAGCCATTACGGTCCGATGTATTAAATATTGCGCATAACATACCTGCCGAACTGTAAATAGAGGCTTAATTAGAGCAACAAGATAACGAATAATTTCAATTTACTCTAAACTTTCAGCCTCGTTTTCGGCATGTATTTTGTAACAAAATATTATTCCATAACAATGCTTATGAGAATAATGGGTGCAATGGGGATTTATATTCTCGCTATAAACATGGCTTTTTCAGTGCATGTAGTTTGCTGACAGTTGAATATTCATTAGCAAGTTAATGACAACTTAATCAGGTGACGACGTCTGACCTGCTTCATCATCATCATATCAGCCGAAAGACGTTGACATCTTTAGCAGTGGACTGCTGAACATAGGCCTCCCCCAAAGATTGCCACAATGACCGGTCCTGACTGTGCCACCCGCATCCAGCGGACTCCTGCGACCTTTACCAGGTCATCAGTCCACCTTGTGGGGGGCCTATCCACGCTGCGCCTTCCGGTACGTGGCCGCCACTGGTCTGTTTATAAATTAGAAATACAGCTAGAGCAGTATAGAAATAAAATGAACAGTGCATACATTCATTAATATGTGGTGTATGAAAGAGGCATTTAAAAATGTACTTTAACTTAGGAAACTCAATGTTCCCGCTAACCTGTTTTAGTGAAAACGATTTTCCCCAATCTAAATTGGTTCTCTAAGTGAAATTGATTGGTTCGCCTTAGTGAAAACTAACTGAATTACTTAACTGACATTTTTTAGTTAAGTCTTTAGTTCGTAGTGTCATGGTAAAAATGTAGTTTTTAGTGGGTAAAGTAAAGTCTCGTTTTCAGTTGAAATAGGGTATTCTAGTAACGTATTTATGGCTAGATTTTAACCCTGTATCATTCAAGATCACCAATTTTTCAAGCAAATTTGCGTAGAACATATTAAAACAACAAACTTAATTTCTCATTTTTATTTAATTATTATTATTTACTGAAAAAAATTAACAAAAGATAAGTTTGATTTTCGGCAAGCCCAATTAATGCAATGATGCTCAGTTTAAAATTCCACGGCCGTGCAACTCGATCCGAATTAAGAATCAAGATGGTCTTTTCAGACAAAGTGTCCACGAAACTTGCGAGGAGGCCCAATTCATTCGGAATACCAATTTCATTTCAACCACGGACCTCATTCCGTGAAATTTGGTTACAAAACGTTTGAGACAACAAAGAAAATTAGACCGCGAAGAAAAATAAATGCGGGAAAACGACAAAGCATACAAAATTAGAGGCGGGAACGCGATGTGTAGCGCCAGCAAGATAGCACTGTTCAGTCGTATCTGTATTCTACGTACATGTGTAAATGTCATGAATTTCATAATTTAATGTTTTTAAATAATATTATCAATCTCGGAAAGTATTGACGACGTAATTAAAGACCGAAGAGCTGGCGTCTTAATCGCACAACGCATCAGTGTTGCGATACAGCGAGGGAATGCCGCCATTGTACAATGCCACAAGGGCCAATCCTCGTATTTATTATCGTAGGTTAGGTTCGGTAGATTAGTTAGATTAAATTTATGTACATAAATTGTAATTTTGAAAATAAATATATAAAAGAAATAAAAAAAAAACGGAAATGAATAACAATGTAATATTGATGTAATATTCGTTATAAGACGCTACGAAGTATGACGGTTTAGGTGAGGCTAGGAGAAGTAAGTTCATACACCTCTTGCTGACCTAGGCCGACAAAGTCTTCTTTTTCTTTCCATTCCACATAAATTGTGGCAGGGGGGGGGGGTTGTCATTCAGCCATTAAAACAAACTATAAGCACCCATTTGCACATTATAAGAAATACAAAAATTGCAGGCTGGTCTTGCATTTTGAGATTTTTTTTCTCTTGTGTCATATTGGCTAGTGACAGTGTTACACAAGAGAAACAAAATTTAACAATTTTTGAGCGCCGACGCATGACGCTTTGTACAGTTAATTACTCGGGTTAGGTTTAATTTACGTAACCTACATTTGTCAGTTTTTGCAACCTACATTTTTTAGGGTTCCGTAGCCAAAATGGCAAAAACGGAACCCTTATAGATTCGTCATGACCGTCTGTCCGTCTGTCCGTCTGTCCGTCTGTCACAGCCGATTTACTCGGAAACTATAAATGCTACAGTAACGAAATTTGGTAAGGATATGTGTTGTATGAACTGCTACAGGATTATGATACTAAATTGTAAAAAAAACCATTGGGGTGGGGGCCCTCCATACATGTAACTGAGGGATAGAATTTTTTTTTTAGTTGTACATAAGCGTGTGGGGTATTAATAGAAAGGTCTTTGAATATGATATGAAGGTTTATACATCACATTTTTATTAAAGGAAATCGTTTTTGAGATATCAGCTCTCAAAGTCTGAAAAATGTGTCCCCCCCCCTCTATTTTTTAAACTACGCGATATAAAATTCTGAAAAAAATATATGTTATGCACATTAATAAACTCTATCAATGATTTTTGGTTTAATTTAATTATCTCCTATAGTTTTTAAGGTAGGTTGATTTAACTGTATTTTTTTAATAATAAATTGATAATGGTACGGAACCCTTTGCGCGCGAGTCCGACTCGCACTTGGCCGGTTTTTCATTGCTTGATTCAAAAAGCATTATCCCTTCTGTCGCTATAATTATTTTGCAACCCGTTTCGAGCCGGCCGCTGCATCAATGTACTATTACAATTTTAGAGATATCAATACGAGTAAATACTCACTAGACAAGTAAACGACATTTTAGAATATAGTGCTATTAACATTTTTTTTAGATAAAATAATTTAGCTCTTCGTTTAAATAACACTTTCATGCAAAACCACACTACTGTTCGACGTCACGACATTGAATCTAGTGGTTTCAAACTAACATTGTCATTCAAATTATTAGCACGATTTAAAAAGAGATGTTACCATTTATATTTGAAATAATTTAAACTGGTAAGATGGGACTCGTATTCAATTCTTTCACTACTTTATAGTTTTATACACAATACTCCCAGTATCGATTACATGCACAGCGTGTATGAAGTACATGCTTAAATAGGTAATGTAACTATGTCTGGTGAGATCAATAAAATAATATATATAACTAAAATACACACAATAAACTAAAACCCTTAAAAATTTAGGTATTTAGGTTTAGGCATCAGCCGCGAAATCTACGGACGTGGTAAACTTCAGTATTATTCTTAGGTACATAACATCTTATATTTAAAATCGAATAAGTACTTACCTGATATTACCAGACTGCTCAAATTCTCAAGAAGATACAAGTGCCTATCCCTGAAGTCAACTACCAACTCGAAATGCTATCTTTATAACTGCACTGAACCGCGAACGGGCCATTAACTCTTCACAGGCTGTTTTCCATCCCAAGCCACGAGGAAAACGGGAATAAATTCATATTAATTAGGCGACGAAGTCGTCGTAACTAAGTGCCTCCCTTACACCTGAGTTCCCTCCCCGCACCTGAGACGTGGTGCAGTTACCTCCTTCAATATTGCGTAGACTATGAAAGCAAAAATTTTCGAGCCATTTTGATGAGAATAGGTGCCGACAGTTCGTATACCTGTTGCATTTTAGCACTGTTCCCTCTCCCTTCCTGTTTTAACTCATAAACGAGCGTTTTTAAAATTTTGTTTTATTAAAGGTACTAACTCTGTAGGTACATTATTTTTACAATCAACCCACTTATTGGGCAAAATAGTATACTTTAGGACAAAATGACGCATTTTTGTATTATGTATTGTACTACTTGTGTATTAATACTTAAGATCACCGTGATTTGTACCTAGTTAGGTACACATTAACAAAAAATAAATCCTAAAGTCTATAACATTTTTGCCTTCATTTGGCTTAATAAATAAGGGTTACAATTTTATTCGGATTCCTCGCGAGCAACCTGTATAATTATGAATAGAAAGTATACAAGTTTAATTACTGTACACACAGAATTGTTTGATATTGAATCATTGATATTATAAGCACTCTTCAAAAACTGTAATAATAATAATAAACACAGCACAGCAAATTTCTCCAAAGGGCTACGTGTTAGATCTATATCCCCGCGCAAGCCTATCAATAAACCGAGATTTGTAAGCCCGTGATTCAAAAGGAGATACGAATAATAATCATTTATTGCAACCATGGTACATAAGGTGTTCAAACAAATAAATAAGATTACATGGCACCCTGGTGGGGTACGGCAATAGGTCTTGTATACTAAAATACACATGTACAACTTTTCCAATGCAAAAACTTTTAAATCAATGAATGCGCAAAATCGTATACGTCCAACTCCTGTATTATTGTACCAAACTCACGGCAAGTTACACAAAGAGGTCTTCATTTTCAATGGTGTCAGTGTTAAGCCGGGGCAGCACGCTTGTTTGCTGCACATGCAGAGCAGACAAATGCAGCACAAATGAACAGCGCAACACATTCCAGCGTCAGAATCCCGCCGCCTGCGGAATAGTCCGCATGCGGCCGCCTGCCCTATTTCTACCTCTATTATTGGCATCTGTCTGCCATGCGAAGGCTTCCACGTTTGTTTCGAATCAAATTGACTTTCTGCCATACTAGTTTCGGGTTTGCGAGTGATAAAATAACTGTAGTTGAGTTTCTTTGTTGGAAACAAATTCGAAAGAAAGTGTTGCAAAAGGAAATTACTTTCAAATTGTTTTTTCGTTGTTGATTTCGTTTTGTTTTATTTACAAAAAGGCTTGTTTGTGAAATACAAATATTAACATACTCATTTGGTCCTGTAAAATGTGCAAGTAAATCTGAACAAAAATAAACCTCAACATGACGTCGCTTTTCTCCAGAGTTGAAACTACAGTTACAATTCCCACGTTGCCGTTCCCGGGTGGAAATTGTTGAAGCGTAATGTAAAATTTGGCTTAACGTCTACGTGTAATATCCCGGAAAATATTCGCAAGGGACAGTCCGGCGGCTGCATAAATGCTGTCTTGTGTTCGCTTACGCCGGGGCCGGGCATCGACCATCCGGGCTGTCCGGTCTGCCTTATCGTGAATGACCGTTACAGTCGCAAGTGGAATTATATACGAGGTGGCCAAAAATAAGTGCATTCCGTTGCTTGTGAGTTTTTGGGACTCAGAATAAGATCCCCCTAGGTTTTTGGAAGTTTCAAGGGGGGTCTATTTTTTTTAATACGTACCTAGTAGGTAGTTTAACTTGGAAGAGTTCGTTGAAGCTTTCAGCTTCCAGTTCGTGAACTTTACGACTATGCATGCAAACACAAAATGACAATGTCAAAGTAGGATACATTTGTTTAATTATTTGTATAGTAAACAACTACACTATACTTGCTTACATTGTGACTCTAGTTACTTACAGGCATAATTGATACAATTAACCTAGTTAAAGCTCTTTTTTCCGCACTCAATCAATGTTACTCTTTCAGCGGGTAGGTAAGTTAACCCTTAAATGCATAGTGTACGATGTATCGTACATAACCAAAACGTAGTTGGCACTTGAAAACTAGATATGTATATTATGTTCTGAAAGGTGATTTTACAAGGAAATTTAATAAACCTTCAAACTTAGTACTGATTCGTTGGCATAACTGTATTAAGAAAATCTTACACGTGTTAATAAGCAAGATGGCGGAAATTTGTTTTCGTTGCGTGTGTTTAGCGTTTTTTAACAAGGTAAGAAATTATTTTTTATTGGAATTTTGTAATTCATACCATAATAATTTTTCAATTACTGAACTTAATATACTTTTCAGTCTAAAAGTAAACAATCTTTGCATATTTTATCATGCACGATTTTGCGAAACAAGCATAATGTATGATGTATGGAAATTTCAATTAGTAGTAAAAATTTCACCCAAAATATGTCCACAGCTTTTTTTCTATATTTCTCCTGTTTGCTACGCCATTAGGTGTGCACATTTTATTTTTGGAACGAAAAGAAAAAATCATGCATTTAAGGGTTAAACATTGAAGACCATTAAAATAAAGTATAGTTAAGTTGGGTAAGTGAAGTAGAGGGGGCAAATGAAACACTTCATACATGTAGGTACTATGCAAAAATACACCCCAATGGAATCATCATCCTTATCAACAGCCTATGATAGTCCACTGCTGGACGTAGGCCTCTCCTATTAACTATGCGTATAGACTCATTAGAAGGTAAATGCCCATAATCGTCACGCTGGGCAAGCGGATTGTGGTGATCGTAATTATGTGTCCACTATGATGACGCTGCTGCCCAACATCAATCTTTTATCAAATAATGGTCAGTGACACTTCAATCCCTTAGTCGACTCTTACGACATCCGCAGGAGGAGTTGGGGTGATGACAAATGTATTCTTAGCGCCGTCACCACACGGCCCACGACCCACGGCCACGGCCCCGATGGAATACGTATGTTTTAACCTTACGCTTGCCTTATACTTGATTATACCTACAACATATAATAAGTACATACCTACGTCACCATGCTTACCGCACATTCGTTCAAAGCCACCCGTCAGAAATTTGGCAATGTTCTTAAGAATAAAGTATAGTCATTCCAGCGTAAGCAATCTAGGAGAACAGGACACTAGCTGCCGTTGCTTACCGAGCATATGTCATCAAATATCAAGGGAAAACCATCGTAAATTAAACTGTTTGTTACCTCCTAGTAACTATGGACTTCAAGAATCAAGACTACTTCTGGTTCGCCTGAAGCAAACGCTCGGTTAGCAACCAGAACACAGGACCAGGCACGTACTTCCAATGTCCGCCGCGGAGGCGGAGGCAGCGCGAGCTTACTGTCAGTGGGCTGCCAACTCGATTGCATTCCAACTTTATTCATACCCGTACTTGGTACCAAATTCCGTCAGAGTCTTCCAAACTCTAGTTCTCATTCAGAATTTTAATTTAACGGAACGCTGCAAGTGTTGTTGCTCAAAAATGTGTTTATTATTTTTGCTTTAATAAATAGAACAATGGAATTCCCGGAACAATTTATTTCAACATTTTGATGATTGAATTTCAATCAAAGTTTTTCGCACCTGAGTAATTTTCAGAATTTATAATAAAATATAAATTAAATCGTATCTATTTAAACCGATCAAGCCGAGTGGTTACGGCGGCAAGAATACATTTGTCACCACCCCAACTCTTTCGGCGGGTGTCGTAAGAGTCGAATAAGGAATTATAGCCCTACCATAAGATACGTTACGTTACGCCGCTACGTTATTAACTCGCGTTTACTTTCTATCCATCCTGCTTATACTCGCATTTTTGGCGCGAACGAGCCGGATAGAAAGTAAACGCACATTAATAACGCCGCGCAATCTCATGGGATGACTATTGAAGTGTCACTAACCATCCCTTGATTTGTTTGATGATGGGTAGCAGCGTCGTCATACCTAGTGGATATATTACTGCGATCGCCAATCCGCTTGCCCAGCGTGTCGATTTTGGACATTTATCTCATAGTTAATACGAGAGACCTACGTTCAGCAGTAAACTAAGATAGGCTGATGATGTGATGTGATTTGATTTAAACCAAGCAACGAGAACCTAATTGATAAGTTGTTAAAAATAAATGTAAGGAAGGGAAGGTTAGGCTAAATTCGTCAATGAGACGACTGACAACGATATAAAAAACATGTCCTACACTTCCAGCCATGTCTATAGTACACCAGGTGAACACCGTTCTTATTATTTTCATGCAATAACTACATTGTTTTTTTATTTTTCTACAAATTTTCATTGTCCTTCAAGTCAATTGCAAAAAACGTACAATGTTAAGGGTTTAACGAAAACAAAAATGATTTTATTAGGTACGAAAGTTTCGGGAATGACCCACTTATATATCACTCAGTGTATAAAAACAATTATTTTCTGAAATATATTCGTATTTTTGATTTTAATACCATTTGAAAATTCTGTATCGGGCGACTCGGGCGATTTCACGATTTTTACCCAATTTTTTTATTCTGTAACGTTTTGTAATGGGCTTAGATTCTTATTTGGTAACTGCCCAGTTCTTGTAGGACTGCTTATAGTAGTCTTCACTTATTTTATTGTTTTCTATTTTTACTTAATATTATATTTCACAACTTCATTCTTTGCGATTTAAGGTTTACATATTGTAGTAGCGCCCCACGCATCAGCCTTGCACGGTGTTTAAAGGTTTTTTTTTTTTTTATGTTAGCAACACTAAAAACCTTCCCACTATCTTTCACCCCTTCTATCGGGGTTCCATAGTCGGCTCACTGACTGCCTCGTTCGAATCATTCAACGTTTCCGTGCTCAAGCCTTCGCACGTCAAGCAACACGCCGAAGGGCAGATACTGTCATGCTTAAAGTCTTCAACGTCGAGTTTTCTGCAAAGAAGAATATTTACAATGCTGATACGTTACTGCTAACAGGGCAGATACTGTCATGCTTAAAGTCTTCAACGTCGAGTTTTCTGCAACGCAGAATATTTACAATGCTGATACGTTACTGCTAACAGGGCAGATACTGTCATGCTTAAAGTCTCCAACGTCGAGTTTTCTGCAACGCAGAATATTTACAATGCTGATACGTTACTGCTAACAGGGCAGATACTGTCATGCTTAAAGTCTTCAACGTCGAGTTTTCTGCAACGCAGAATATTTACAACGCTGATACGTTACTGCTAACAGGGCAGATACTGTCATGCTTAAAGGGTAACAAGTAGCCCAAAGGTACTGTTACGCCAAGCTAGCTAACAATAGCTAACGCCGAATATATGCAACGCCGAGTTTTCTTCAACGCCGAGTTTTCTTCAACGTCGAGTTTTCTTCAACGTCGAGTTTCTGCAACGCCGAGTTTCTGCAACGCAGAATATTTACAACGCTGATACGTTACTGCTAACAGGGCAGATACTGTCATGCATAAAGGGTAACAAGTAGCCCAAAGGTACTGTTACGCCAAGCTAGCTAACAATAGCTAACGCCGAATATATGCAACGGCACCGAGTTTTCTTCAACGTCGAGTTTCTAACAACGTCGACGCCAAGCTAGCTAACAATAACTGATGCTGAATTTCTACAACGCAAGGCCGAGTTTCTGCAACGCAGAGTTTTCTGCAACGCTGATACGTTACTGCCAAACCGGGCAGATACTGTCATGCTACTCATGTTTTAAGACTAAACCAGTAACCATACAAAGGTACTGTTACACCAAGCTAGCTAACAATAGCTGACGCTGAATTTCTACAACGCAGTTTTCTACAACGCAAGGCCCAGTTTCGGCAACGCAGAGTTTCTGCAACACTGATGCGTTACTGCCAAATCGGGCAGATACTGTCCGAATATGTAGCTACCGCTGAATTTCAGCAAGGTCCAGTTTCTACAACGCTGATGAAATGAAATGAAAAATGTCTATTTGATGCTAAAAATAGAAATAAAAGGAAAACTTAATCGTATGCGTAGTGCCAAATGGGGCTGTTACTGTCACGTTTAAAGGGTAACCATACAAAGGTACTGTTACGCCAAACTAGCTAACAATTTAGCTATGTACGCCTGTATCTCCAATTTTGGGATCATCACACGAGCACCATCAGCACAGCCCAGCCCCGATTCTGTACGCACGACATCTTCTCAACCTGGCACGTCAACCGGTCATCGGCACCAGAATGTACCCACTGAATGCACACCGTTCTCGCTCGAGGAAATAAAATTGGACGAGGAAATCGTCAATTGACTGGACAAACTAGCTGAAGGTCATATATGGCCAATTGCCACCTTCTAGTCATACCCCTTCTAAAACCTATAAGCGACGCATGTCGTGTTCTATGCGATTCTCATTTTACACAGACAAAAACGAGAAGGAATTTTGGCATTTCTGCAATAAATGCAAATTTAAAGGATAAGTTACTGTAAATAATGCAGAGCGAGACAAATTTTTGTTCTAAAGCTAAAGCGTAAACCGTTAATACATTTAAAAGAAAGATACACATTAACTGTATAATTTATTTAATAAAGAAAATTTCATCATGAAGAATAGACACCGCCGTCAGAGAGGTCATGTAAACTACAACACTCTGCATCGGAACACGACATATCCCTCGCCGGATGCAGGGCGCCATCGTGCCGCAGCGCTGCCCGCGCCGGCGCCGTCGCCCGCTACAGCGCCTGCTACCGCAGGGGCCGCGAGCGCGTGCGCACGCCTCGCATATACGAGCAGAAACAATAACACACGAGGTACAATACACTGGACGTCTGCTGCACTCCTCTCGCTCCTGGTCAGAAATCAGGGTCCTGGTCAACTAGTGATCCCGTTATTTTATCATGGAGGGTCAAGAGATATCTATTTTATCATTATCACCTCCTATTTCTACCTAATAATCTAAATATGAACAAGAAAAACTTGATTACAAAATGTCTATTAATAAACTGTTAACAATTTCATTGCGGACGAGTGCTACGCGCTACGCTCATAGCCGATCCCGTGATTTTTTCCGCTTTTTAGCAAAAATTGACCTCCCACAGAGAACTCCCCTCGAGAGTTCCCCGCGCTCAAAGTGTTAAATCAACGCCATCACACCAACAAATTCCTTGCTGGATCTTCTGTTACACGTATTTAATACTTACTAAAATATGCTAACAGATGACGTGACATTGTACCCTTACTGTTAATAATATTGATATATTAAATTTAAAATGTATGAATACATTTGTAAAAACCACCACATTTTCAAATGGAAGATTACCACACAGCTTCAAAATTAATAAAAAATAATTGTTACATTTGTCTCCAATAGACTTATAAGATGCGTATTATTTAATACCCATTTACGAACCACACGGAAAATATTATCTCCAATTTATGTTGGATATTTTATATGAATTTAATTGTTTAGCGATGGTTTAATCATGATCACCGTACATATTTACAAGGATTCTAAAACTAGTTTATGAATACCTTGGATGCAAAGAGTTATTTATATCTTGTTATTTATATTCAATTCGAAACATATTATATGCAATTAAGACTACCGTCCCGTCGTCAGAAGTTAATAAAGTATAAATTACGGAATATCGCAAAATTAATTAGTCATCGTACCTCTGCAAATGTGGTGGACATAACTAAAATTTAATCCCTTCAGGTTAAAATCAGATTCAAGCAATAATAATTATTTTCTAATGCTTCCACTACTGGCTGGGGAGCTTTCAACGTTGATAAAGAAGCACACTGTTATTGGAAAGATACGGAACTAAGATGTCACATTAATAATTTGAAATTAAAAGTAGCGTTTTTGGCTTAAAAATGTTTTTGCCCACAATATATACAATTGTGAAATTATGTTTTTTGCTTCATACATAAACACTAAGAAAAATATACACGCTGATCAATTATCTCGTAGATAATTTAGCGACTGGATGGGAGTTAGGAAATTATGCCTATAAACAAATAAAACAAATACTTGTTGAACCGGAAGTAGATTTATTTGCAAGCCGATTAAAAACAATATTGCCTCAAATACGCTTTTACAATAAAAATATAATAATAAAGTAACGCTTTTCCAGCAGAAACTTAAAACTTTTTATGCATTTCCTTCATTCGCTTTAATTAACAGACTTCATTTTAAAAATGCATTGGCCAACACAACCCTGGCTTCCATTCTTTGAAAAGTTATTGGTTTCAGAATCCATACAACTCCATCCAAATATTTGATTCAAATATGGAACTATTAATAATTATAGATATGCGCTGTCATTATTGGAAAAAACACATTCTAGCGAGATGCTAAATTTTTTGACACGTAAATGGCCTAATGAAGATCTAGAAACACTTATTTTATTTGGCCCTGGCTACCGCACACTGCGTACAAATCTTTATATTGATCCGAACACAAAATATTGACACACACACAGAAGTACAACTACTTCCGAAATTTATAATAAAAATTCTCGGCGGAATTGTACACAACCGATATTAACTTCCATTTTTTGACGAGAAACCAGAACTTTGTCATCTCAATGTATACAGACGTACTAAAATAATAACTAATTAACTTTGCGGTTTCAACATAGACACTTTATTTATCAGTTACAAAAAAAAAAAAAAAAACATATGCCAAAGACTCATCGCAAATATTGAGTCGCTGGATTTCACAATAGTGGTATCAACACATATTATGTTCACTGCACAGTATAGCACTAGGCATTCTGCCACTTCTATCTTGGCATAGCTAACAAGTTCGTTGTCAGTGTAGACATCATACGAAAAATTGCCAGTTGAAGCGATTTTTTCTTTTATTTTTGCCTAGTTTCATAATAATGAAATTGTAGATGATTGCTATCAATTTGCTAAGATATTTGTCGTCATCGTCAAAAAACCTGTAAAATAAAAATAATTCATAAATTTTATAATAACCATGATTATCATAATGTTAAATACCTAAATCAAAATAAGAATTAAAACTCTTTAGGTTATTTTAAACTTACCTAATAAAAGATTTGCTGTTCTGAGAGTACCTTTACTGTTTATTTTACGTTTCGTCTCTGCGTTTGAGATTTATTTCACATTTGTGCTCTGAATATCCTACAATATGTAAACCTTAAATCGCAAAGAATGAAGTTGTGAAATATAATTGATGATCAAACGAACTTACCAAGTGAAGTTCGATCACAATTATGTGAGCAACTTCATTCGACGCGATTTATAACAACCCACCCTCAATATTAAAGGACAGTTTTGTCTAACGTCACCCTACCCACTTATAACAAAAAGTGAAATAAATTCTCAACATTAATACTGTAAACAAAATGATTCGAACGAGGCAGTCAGTGAGCCGACTATGGAACCCCGATAGAGGGGGTGAAAGATAGTAGGAAGGTTTTTAGTGTTGCTAACATAAAAAAAAAAAAAACCTTTAAACACCGTGCAAGGCTGATGCGTGGGGCGCTACTACAATATGTAAACCTTAAATCGCGTCGAATGAAGTTGCTCACATAATTGTGATCGAACTTCACTTGGTAAGTTCGTTTGATCATCAATTATGCAGGATTATAGAGATCGACGTCTTTTAACAGCCATCCCTTTATTTCAAATCGAACTAATGTGGTAAATCATAAAGTACACAAAAAAAAATATGTCAGGAAATTTTTACATCCTTAGGTATCGTATATGACTCATAAGAAAATATCCAACATAAACTTTTTTTTTTTAAATCTATAGTCTCAACGACGGACGATCCAAACCTTCTATACAAAATTTGCATAAAAAACCTAGGAAATATACCCATATTTCCGAGATTTTTTATGCAAATTGTGTGAGCTTTGAATGTTCGTTCAATTGTATGAAAAAAGTTAAGAATGGCGCAAATCAAAACAAAAAAGGCATAATTAATACAGTTTCCTCATCATCATCATCATCATCATCATATCAGCCGAAAGACGTCCACTGCTGAACATAGGCCTCCCCCAAAGATTGCCACAATGACCGGTCCTGCGCCACCCGCATCCAGCGGACTCCTGCGACCTTCACCAGGTCATCGGTCCACCTTGTGGGGCGCCTACCCACGCTACGCCTTCCGGTACGTGGCCGCCACTCAAGAACCTTCCCGCCCCAACGGCCATCGGTTCTACGCGCAATGTGCCCCGCCCACTGCCACTTCAGTTTAGCGATTCGGAGAGCTATTTCGGTTACTTTGGTTCTGCTGCGGATGGTCTCATTTTTAATCCGATCACGCAGAGAGACTCCTAACATAGCCCTCTCCATTGCCCTTTGGGTGACTTTGAGCCTTCTTATGAGACCCATTGTAAGCGGCCACGTTTCAGTACCGTATGTCATCACTGGCAACACACACTGATTAAAGACTTTCGTCTTCAAACACTGCGGAATATTGGACGAAAATATGTGTCGTAGCTTCCCGAACGCTGCCCAACCGAGTCGGATTCGACGATTGACCTCTTTCTCGAAGTTGGACCTACCTAACTGAATAGTTTGCCCTAGGTATATATATTCGTCTACAACTTCGAGTGTAAAGTCTCCGATTATTACGGGAGTTGGTGCTACATGGGAATTCGACATGATTTTCGTCTTATCCATGTTCATCCTAAGACCAACTCGCTCGGAGGCTTTACTGAGGTCAACGAGCATAGTACTTAAGTCCTCCAAGGTCTCAGCCAAGACTACTATATCGTCAGCGAATCGAAGGTGAGTGAGGTACTCGCCGTTTATGTTGATACCTAGCCTTCTCCAGTCCAGAGTCTTAAAGACATCCTCCAGTGCAGCGGTAAACAGCTTAGGGGAGATGACATCTCCTTGCCCAACTCC
Source organism: Thaumatotibia leucotreta (assembly GCA_025490895.1). Classification (NCBI taxonomy): domain Eukaryota; kingdom Metazoa; phylum Arthropoda; class Insecta; order Lepidoptera; family Tortricidae; genus Thaumatotibia; species Thaumatotibia leucotreta. The sequence goes on from JALPQI010010949.1 coordinate 30,132, forward strand.
CCGCTGCAGCAGAATAGGCTTCGAGCTCTGGTCTTGGAGTCGGACTGACATTGTGGCGCTCTCGTATAAACAATTCAACACCTCGATATAGCGGTAGTCGACTTGGCACCGTTGGAGAGACTGTAGTACTGCCCATGTTTCGATCGAATCGAAGGCTTTCTCGTAGTCCACAAACGCTAAACAGAGGGGCAGGTTATATTCTTCGGTCTTCTGTATAACCTGGCGAAGCGTATGGATGTGGTCTACGGCACTAAAGCCTCTTCGGAAACCGGCTTGTTCGGGAGGCTGGAAGTCATCAAGCCTGCGTGCAAGACGATTCGTAATGACTCTTGAAAACAGCTTATAGACATGGCTCAGAAGTGAGATGGGTCGGTAGTTCTTCAATAAAGCGTTATCACCTTTTTTGAAGAACAGTACCACCACACCTCTGTTTCATGCCTTTGGCGTTCTCCCTTCCAGTAAGACGGAATTGAACAACTTCTGAAGGGCCGTAAGGATCGGTTTACCACCCGCCTTCAGAAGCTCAGCTGTAATTCCGTCCTCCCCAGGCGCCTTGTTATTTTTGAGCTGTTCAAGAGCCATTCTAATCTCGCACAGGCTGATGTCCGGGATGTCTTCTGTATAGTGTCGGGTCAGTCTAGCTCTACTAGGTCTGTCTAGGTCTTCCGCTAGATCAACTTCGGGTCTGCTAGTTGACGTGTACAGCTGTCCATAAAAACCCTCTATCTCACTCAGCAGCTCAGATCTGGATGTGACGATTCTACCATCCTCAGTCTTTAATTTGGCGAGCTGGCTTTGCCTAACAGACAGATCCCTTGCACAAACTTTAGAGCCCTTGTTCCGCTCGATGGCTTCTTCTATACACTTGGTACGGAATTGGCGCATATCGCGTGTGAGGGACTTAGAGATCTGTCTGTTGAGCTGCCGGTATAAAGTCGCATCAACTGAGGATTGTAGAACCAGTTCACTCCTTTTTTCCATTAGCTTCTGAGTGGAGTCTGAAAGCTTTCTGGTCTTATTTGTCCGCTGGGCCTTAAAAAACTTAGACCCAGCGCTATGGACAGCTTCCACAAACCCGTCGTTGAATACGTCCACGTCATCGCCTAGGCAATCGAAACGGTTTTGGAGTTCCAGCTGAAAGCTCTCGGGGTTTTGGAGATGGAGTGCAGGACGGAGCGTAGACTTCATCAGTCGCGAGCGTTCTAGCTTAGGACATATATTCAACGTGCCTCTTACCAGGCGGTGATCGCTACCGGTTTTAACCGTACTGATCACAGAAACATCGTTGAATATATGTCTCTTCGTCGACATGATGAAGTCGATCTCGTTTTTAGTTGCGCCGTCGGGACTCATCCAAGTCCATTTTCTGTGCTCGCGTTTCTTAAAGAAGGAGTTCATCATGTAGTGTCCCTCCTTCTCCAAGAAACCAGCCAGCAGATGGCCCCGGTGGTTCCGACGTCCAACCCCAAATTGCCCCACCCTCAGTTCGTCACCATCTCTCTTGCCCAGTTTCGCGTTGAAGTCCCCCATAACAACGGTGAAGTAGGTTCTGGAGCTATGCTAGGCTTTTGAGATATCATCATACATAGCCTCCACCTCGTCGTCGGAGTGTGTCGAAGTCGGCGCGTACACCTGTATGACCTTCAGCGAGTATCTCTCACATACTCTGAGTATAAGGTACGCCACCCTAGCCGACACACTCTCGATCTTCACCACGTTGTTTACGAGGGACTTGTGGACGATGAACCCGACACCTCCCTGGGACTGTTGGTCGCCCTCCCGGAAATAGAGCAAGTTGCCGGACTTTAGGATTATCGTGTCCTCGCCCTCTCTTCGGACTTCTGACAATCCCACAATGTCCCAACGCAACTTGCTCAATCCTTCCTCCAGTTCCACTAACTTTTCGTCGGTCCGCAGTGTACGTGTGTTGTACGTTGCCAGGGCCAGAGGTCGTCGGTGGTGGTAGCCGGATCTTTGCCGGAGATTTTTAGCACCCCTGACCCCGCTAGCACCCTGGCTGCTACCATAACCAGGGCACCGGGGGTCGCCGGAACCTCGGGGCCGCGGCCTTGTTTGTCTTTTCATGGGGGGTAGTTGCCATAATCGCCACGCTTGGCATGCGGGTTGGCGATCGCAGTGTCTCCACCGCACTTTAGGGATGCTGCTGCCCATCCCCCGGTGGTCTTGGTCGTAGTTTTCAGACATACCCGGGTCAAGTGTATGATCAGTAACACTTTAGTCCCTTAGTCGACTCCTACGACACCCATGGGAAGAGTTGGGGTGGTGACAAATGTATTCTTACTGCCGTCACCACACGGCACACAGTTTCCTAGATTCCCGAAACTTTCAGTGTGACCTAAACGGTGCGACGTAAACTTTAAAAACGCACATCGTCTCTCGCGAACTGCTGATGCTGAAACAACAGCTTGTAATAAAGTAGCTGAACATAGCATGATACATGACGCTCACTCAGAATCAAAACGTCACTATCCAAAAATTCGAGTTTTTGAGCTATCAATGCCATTTAGCCAATCTTGCTGCAAATAATTAAATGCGAAGACATCCATAGCTCTAACGCAATTATGAGCGCTAGGGTGCGCTAAGTGTCATTATAGCAAATAGTGGAGATAGACGCGTACGTCACGGGAATACTCTCGCTATTGCATTAGTGGCATGAATTTCGGCCAAGTTCAGGGATATTGTGTGCACCATAGTGCCACTTTTTGTTTAACCACGGTTTAACACCAAATAAAGCGGAAAGACCTAAATTTTTTTACAGGAATAACGTATCTATCAGTTGTATGTTGCGGAACATGTAAATTTTGACTTTTTGTGTAGTCGCAATATTTTGATAATATTTCAAACAGTAGCGTAGTTTTTTGTTTAGAGACACTTTTGACTGAACCACTTTTGCCAATATTTTGTAGAATGAAAAGCAGTATATAATTGTTAATGACAGTTTTACTAAACATTCGCAGTAATATGACTGTAAAAAAATAAATCTTGGTGTCGTTTTACTTTAAGTGGTGCTTCTCTTTTTATTCTTGAAACAGTTTATTTTAAGTGTAACGTCATTATTTGCATTCTATTATTTTTTCAGCATAATAATATGAAGCGCTGGTGGCTCAGTGGTTTAGACGTTTGACTTTCAAACCGGAGGTCGTGAGTTCAAATCCAGGCTCGTACCAAGGCGTTTGTCCGAAACTTATGTACGGAATATCAGATGATATTTACCATTAGCTTTCGGTGAAAGAAAACATCGTAAGGAAACCTGCATATATCCGCGAAGAAATTCTAAGGTGTATTGTAAGTTCCCAACCCGCTTTGGGCCAGCGTGGGGACTATAGCCCAATCCCTCTCATATATGAGAGGAGGCCTGTTCCAAGTGCTAAATGAAAGGCGGCATTTTAAGTGTATCACTACACTGTATCACTATCAGGAATCAGGACATCATTATTTATACTTTTTTTATTAAATTGGAATTGAATTCAGTGTGTTCCTTTTTGTTTAGTGGCCCATTTTAAACAGAACAATATTAAATAAAAATTACAACGGTGAAGTGAAGAATGGCGTTTCAGGTAACTATAGATGAAGGATCCAAGGAAAAAACATGTCCAGTGCTTAAAAAAATCAGGGTAAATTCACACCTTATTCTGTTAAAAGTAAGGTGGTTTTTCCTTCTGTAATTTGAATTGACTAGACATGTTCTTTCCGTGGACCCTTCATATTATTTTATCCTGCAGCTGTATTTTTGGACAATCGTGTAAAAAGTGGAAAAACATTAACCGTCATAATTTCACTTGACTGGTTTGAATGTGATAATCTAATCCAATTCCAATAGCAATTTAATTTATTTATCTACAGGAATATCATAATTTCCCTGTTATGTATTCAGAAGCGGTAATGTAATGACCTATATTAAGAGACCGGTGTCTGTGGCTGTATCATAATGTTAATATTAAAGTACAGGCAGAGTACAGTGCATCATAATGTTGACATTATGTAATCGACGCCCGACATTATGTAATCAGACGGGTCTTTTGAACCAACGATATCAATTTAATCAACGAAGTTATTTTCACATTTTTCCTATTTATGAATTGGCCTTCCATCTATTAATATGCATCATTAGGCACGTGGAACACGAAATAGGTACAGAAGTAATCACCCGAATGACTCGCTTACTTCGAACTGGTGGTGGGGTGTTGTCGAGTATTCGTTCAAAACCTTTTTATTGGTAACGTAGGCTGTAAGATTGAAAAACCAACAAAAATAGTACATTACATCAAAGGCCGGGAAAATGAGGATTTCCGGCCAAGTTGGTATATACCGGATAGGTAACGAGGCCGGGAATCCGTTTTCACGCCGAGGCATGTATAGTGCTTTTCTCAATCAACAAAGAAATAAAAAAAATAATAGTGACAATGATGTCTAAATTAAAAAAAAAGCTACTTTGCAGGCCTAAGCCTGAAAAGTGTTATGAAATTCCATCTCAGTGAATTACTGCGCCCTAAAAGCGATACTTCCGAGTCTATTTTAAGGAACGTAAAGACAATATTTTATTGCATGTTTGAGAACTATTCTTGAAGTTGATAGAAGTCAGGTATTATAAGTATGTCTTAAAACGGGATATTCACCATGTAAATTGGAATGATTGTAAATTGGTATTATTGAGCATCCGATATTTCGGCACTGCTACAAATGCCATCTTCACGGAGTAACTGACGAACTGCTGGTTTTAGTTGTGGTCTACCCACACACCATAGCGATCTACCCTCTTTCTAAGTCGGTTGTCTTGCACAGTGTCACAACCACTACCACCGTTCTTAATAAGTCATGTTATGTTACACATAGGTTTGCACATAGGTCATTAACCAAAAATGAATTATCAATCTGAGTATTATCCCAAAGCACTCCCAAAGTGACTAGCTATACGATTAATACGAGTATGTCGAGTATGGCTCTCATAGGTGGAAACAAAAGGCGGATAAACACTATCCTTCTTCTTCTTTTTCTTCAATAGCGAATAAATAAATGTACTCTAATCCACAAGCCTTCACTAGGTACTGTGCTCGTACTGATCTTTTGCTCTCTTTAATTTGTCAATGTGTTCTCTGTAATTTTGATGTCCTCTCCTGCTTTATTATGTTACTTTTGGTTAATGTTAATGTACCTATCATGTATTCTGGTTGCCCTGAAAACCAGCGCCATGGCTAAAACTTTAGCTAGCGGCATATGCTGAGTGGCATCCATTTTGGTGTTGTTTTTAGTTTAAGATGTATTTTAATTTAAGCTTACCTTTTTACACCAAATAAATGAATTCTATTCTATTCTATAAACACCAGCAGTGTCAAGGGCCATCAATGTTTTAGTAAACAGTTCACACTTGGTCGATCCCAGAATTCCCAGATGTAGGTAGAGTAAAACTGGGAAAATGGTAATATTCCCGGTAATTCACTCATGGAGGATATTTCCGCGGATAATATATTTCCAGCGGCACATCATTACTTTCAACGTTATTTTCCTACACGCTGATTTTATTATTTACAGGTGAGAATATTTATCTTGCGAACAGGTGCTATTTTATGTAAATTGAAGGTTACGTATACGTTTATCATTCACGTTTATTCATAAAAATTGCAGACTTGTACATATTAGTTTGATAACAAAATATATTAACGTTGTTTTACGTTTATTATACAAGTTTTTTAACAAAAAAAAGCTTAAGTGGGACTGGGCCGGGCATCTTTGCCTGCAAATTTTTGATAATGTAAGTTTGCAGGTTTGATAACATTTTTTTACTTTCAACTGACGTCAACTGACGCCATCGCGAGTATTGGCATAATTATACATATTGTACATTGTTACAGCGAAATGAATTTTTTAAAACCTAATTTTATAATTTACAAGTTTTTCCGGCCACCAGTATCATAAAGTAGGAAGCTTTATAGATAATGCCGTCTCCACAAGTGAACATAAAGGTAAATATAGTCACCATTCCGCGTCTGGTCGCGTAGCCACTTAGGATACCGGCCGATAGTGGTCCATTATGTCCATTAGGAAACGTCCACGATTTGTTCCAGAGCTAGAAACTTTTAACACTTTTCTTCATTTCAACATTTTTGACATCACAAATGTAATACGTGATGCTTTTACAAACTATTGTAATAGGAATACCTAGAACGAATGCATTTTCAATATGAAAGGTAGCTATGGCGGCTCTGAAATAAATTTGACTTAGGGCACCTTAGGGCGTTCTATAGGTACCTCCTATACTTGGAAATACTGAGGGAAGCATGGTATTGAAACGCACTTAATTTAAGACTACCATTGGGTCTGCCGATAGGCAGTAAAATATAAAAGTACCCACTTACATAAGTACATATACAGCATGTATCAAGATCCTACTAGTCTGAGATTTCTAAGAATGAACTTTTGACTATTTAGAAATGACCCTTACATCTATGACGTTAAGGCTATCGAAAAAATAGTGCATCTTACCCTCATATTAGGATTAAAATAATTATAACTGTCAAAAGTTCATTCTTAGAAATCACAGACTATAGTGATAATTCTTGACTTAAGGTGGCACGTTTAATTAAACAATTCAACACTTTTATGACTGATATAGATAAAATTATAAAATTAAATACCAATGAATTTTTTAGGAAAGATGTCCCAAGATATTTATTTCTTATATTAAGAAATAAATCAAGGGCTGCCTGGTGAAACGTGATAAGTCAAGATAACAATTCATTTTTAACCGACTTCAAAAAAGGAGGAGGTTCTCAATTCGACTGAATTTTTTTTGTTGTATGTATGTTACCCGATATCTCCGAGAATAGTGAACCGATTTTAAATTTTTTTTTTGTGATCGAACGTGTATTACCCCGAGATGGTCCCGTTGGCACCAAATTGCGGTCTGATGATGAGATCTTGGAGAAATCGAGGGATCTCTTCAATTGTTATAGGTACATGTATGGCGCTTTTGGTAATTTTCATTCATTTACAAGAATTTGCATTCAGAAAGTAGGATTTGAGGAAACCAATGATGGAAACAAATCGGGAATCTTGGAGAAACCGGTTGAAGTCGGTTTTTTTTATTTTTAATTTGGTGATTATTGCTACGTTAATTCATCACATCAGGATTGATTGCCATTGATACGAGTAATAGGTTATAAGAATTAATAGTTACTTTAATGTATTTTCAGTAATAGAATAATTTGATCAAAATGTGTCTTAAAAAATATTATTGCAAAGAGCCAGTAGGTAATCGGTAATATTCGTACCTAACTATATTTCCTTTCATTACCATATTTCCCCCCATCAGCGAGATAAGATTTTTTGGAATAGGAGACACGCAAACGCAACAACAGAGCTACCGAAAATCGTTGAACGTTTTAAATAGCAATACAAGGGAGCCTTTTAAATGGTAATTCGATTGTACCCAGTTTGCAGCTTCAAAAGAGTGAAATATTCTTTTCAGGGGCCAGGGACGCCTCGGGAGAATTATTAATGGGAACGAAACTGTGAAACTTTGGGGCTGATGCGTGCGGCACAGGCGGAGGCGGGACTGGCAGGCCCTGTCGGTCCAGTCAGCCAAATTGCGAAGCGAGCCGGCCACTGTGCCCAAAAATATCTGCACGTACACTCTAACTGCACGATTACCGACTCTTGTTGCAGGATTACCGACTACGATTACAGACTATTGTTATTGTTTTAGCTATTCTTCTAGTTTTTTATATTTTGATTTTTAGCTCGGTTGCCCTGAAAACCATCGTCGTGGCATCTGACACGACACAACTTTTTTGTTGTTCAAATCCTTACTGTTTCTACTTGTATATATATTGCACTAAATAAACCATTATTATTCTTATTCTACGAGTAACTAACGCCATATCAATAGAGGCCTGCTGAAGGAGCCTTCCGCGAACCAAATAGAAGTGCCAAATAGAAGCACGCGTCGATCATGGTTTGTAGGTCTTCGAATATTCGAGAGCACCCTGACTGCCCCAATATACTTATTCATATAAGACGACTACACCATTCCATACCTTTGTCATTCTCTGTCAATATCGGCTTTCACGGTCTTCTTAGCGTAATAACATCGGATAATTCTACACATATCAACCTAGACCCAGGAAAATCTGATGGCTTGCTATTTAAATACTTCGCGAAACGGGTAACTCACGTAATTTAAGTCGACAATTGCTCGACATGTTTCGATCCATTAAGAGGATCCTCGTCATTGAGAACCTGTGACCAAAGCCCGACGTATACAAACGTGTGTGCTGTGAGAAAACCTTGTACTTACATAAATACTTAATACAACCTAGTACAAGACTGAGGTATAGAAAAAGTCATGCACTTAGGCAGACTTCAATCCTAGACCTCCAGAGCTTTTCGTGGGACTTCGTCGATTTGTTAATTATCCAATGATACTTGTA